>CAUYRT010021576.1:0-81242 GCA_963574885.1 Lepilemur ruficaudatus | reverse complement strand
CTGCCTCAGCCTCCCAAGTGGCTGGGACTACAGGCATGCGCCACCATGTCCAGCTAATTTTTTCTATATATTTTTAGTTGGCCAATTAATTTCTTTCTATTTATAGTAGAGATGAGGTCTCTCTCTTGCTCAGGCTGGTTTTGAACTCCTGACCTTGAGCAATCTGCCCACCTCGGCCTCCCGGAGTGCTAGGATTACAGGCGTGAGGCACCGCGCCCGGCCAGGATCAGTATTTCTTAATCTTAAAGTTGGAGTAACAAAAGCTCTGTGTAAATTATGAGTAAACTTTTAGTTGTAGAGAAACTCCTATCTATAAGATCTAAGTGGTATATGAAAAGGCCTAATGTGTGGTCTTACATTTTTCATAAAGCTAAAGAACTTCATTATACATATTTTACTGTTTTGAGGCATGAGGATTCTCATTTTTAGATTTTAATCTTGGCCTATTTTACTATTGGGAGAATTTTAAATATCTATTCAGGTAGAACCAATTGCTGTATTGAGTTTTATATGTAACCCAAACAAACCTGAGACAGTCCTGTGCTATATTCAGAAATAAAACACATGTCCCACATGTCACCTTCCTCCACCAAAAAGAATAGAAATAAATTTTATGTGGTTTAAAATGCTGAAAAAATATATAGCACATAACAAAACTTTGTGATACTCCTCTTCATTTGTCAATCTCTCCAAATCCCTTTCATCACAGCCGGCAGCTGTCTCTGCAACAGTTTGTCTCACATTCTCCAAAAGTGCAATGAAACAGCTTTCACAGACTATTATCTTTCTTTTTTTCTCTTTTTTCCTTCCCAGATTTATTACGTTCCTCTAAGAAAATAGATCTTTGCACTATAAGAATTTGAATGACCAGCTTCCATTCAATTAACCAATTACTTGGCCGAGGTGCCAAGCAGGGGGAATTTAATACATCCCCTACAAGGCAAAAGAGAGGGAAGGCTGTGCATATCTACACTTTTTAATTTTGTATGTTGTATGGTATTATGCTGACATTTGTCTACATGTTTTTGCTTTATAATAGTCTGGAAGGCACAAAACTAACAGTAATTATTCCTAGGGAGTAGACTTTTGGGATGGCGGAAAGGGTTTGGGTGAAGTTGAATATTGAACTAACAATTACAAATAAACACTAGATCAGTGAAGACTGTAAGTAGAAATACCAGGTGTTGTGATGGCATGGAGCAGTGATGCTTCATGAAGGGCAGAAGAAAAGTATGTGAAGAATAAGCAGGAGTTATCAAAGTTAATGTACAGAATAGGAGGGGATAGGTTTTAGGCAGAGAGAATAGTATGTGCATTCCTGAGGCCGAAAAAATCATTATGTATGTTATAAGAACTTAGAGAAGTCCAGAAGGGAGGAGTAGAATGTAACAGGACTGAAGATATGAAAGGAGTTGGATCACACAGGACTTTAGGTTTTGTTAAAGAGTTTGAATTTTATCCTAAAAGCATTAAGAAAACCTTGAGGGATTTTAATCACAGGATATTATTTTCATTTCAATGATCACTCTGGCTACAGAGTAAAGATTGGATTTTGGCAGAGACAAAGTGGAAGCAGGATACAGGCTAGATGGGTGTTATAGTGGTTCTAGTGAAAGAAGATTGCATTGGGTTAGTGCTAGAAGCACTAGAGAGAGTGGATGAATTTAGGAGCTTTAGGGGAAAAAAAGCCATGACTCTATGACTGGTTGGACATGGATGGTAAAAAGATAGATGAGTCAAGGATGACTTCCTGGGTTCATGGTTGGATCATTGGGGTAGATGATGGTACCTTTAGTAGCCCGTGGAATCCAGGGGAAGGTCCCTACTTGTTGAATATCTACTCACTGACAGCTCAGATTGAAGCATTGGGGGTGTCACATAATTAGCTTAAGTCTTTTTTAAAAAATAGATTTATTGAGATGTAATTTACATGCAATAAATTTCACCATTGTTAAGTGTGCAGTTTGAATGAGTTTTGAACAATATACACTGTTGTGTAACGGGTATCCTAATTGTAATAAAAAAAACATTTCTATCACTCTAGAAAGTTCCCTCATACCCCTTTGCCCTCTGCACCCCACAGGCCCTGTCTCCTGGCACTGAACTGCTATCACTTTAATTTTGCCTTTTCTAGACTTTCACATAAGTGGAAGCTTCTTTCACTAAGAATAATGCCTTTGCTATTGACCCATGTTGTTACATGTATCAGTAGCTTGTTTCCTTTTATTGATGAGTGATAGTCTACTAAAATAATATACTACAATTTGTTTATCTATTCCTTAGTTGATTGATATATAGGTTGTTTCCAGTTTGGGGCCATTATAAATAAAGCTGGTATGAAAATCCATGTACAAGTCTTTTGTATATGCATATATTCATTTTTCTAGAGTAAGTATCTAGTAATTGGGTTGGTGAGTTGTATGGTAAATGTATATGTAAAAATCATAAGAAACCATCAAACAGTTTTCCAAAGTGTCTGTACCCTTTTGCCTTCACATGAGCAATGCAGAAGTTTCAGTTGTTCCACATTCTAGCAAATATTTGGAATTGTATTCATAGATATTTTTGTCTTATCCATTCTAACGGGTTATAGTGTTGTCTCTCTGTGGGTTTAATTTGCATTTAATATCTGTTTCCCTAGTTACTAATGATATTGGATATCCATACACAAAAGTATGAGCCATGACCCCTATTTTACCCCATTACCAAAATTATGTCAAAATGGATTATAGACCTAAACGTAAGAGTGAAAATTTTAAATCTAGAAAAAAGGTATTAATTGGAGAAAAATGTATTAATGATCTAGCCTTAGGCAAAAATTTCTTAGAAATTAAACCAAAAGAACTATAAAGGACAAACTAATACATTGTACTTCATCAAAATTAAAAATTTTTGCTCCTCAAAAGATATTGTTTAGTAAATAAAATTTACAACTAGCCACACACTAGGAGAAAATATTTACAAAATTTATATCTGTTAAAGGATTTTATCTAGAATATTTACATACAGTCATGGGTGGCTTAACAGTGGGGATGCATTCTGAGAAATGCATTGTCAGGCAATTTTGTTCTTGTGCGAATATCAGAGTGCACTTACACAAACCTAGATGGTATAGTCTACTACCCACCTAGGCTATATAGTACAGCCTATTGTTCCTAGGCTACAAACCTCTACAGGATAGAACTGTGCTGAATACTATAGGCAATTGTAAAACAATATTTGTCTATTTAAACATATAAAATGTACAGTAAAAATACGGTATTATAATCTTGTGGGACCATCATGGTATACATGTTCCATTGTTTACAATAATATCCTTATGAGGCACGTGACTATATATGTCTTCTTGTTCACATAGGTTTTGATAAGAAGTTCACTGTCATTCTGAACTTGTTTCTCTACATAATGGGTCTTTTCTCTACAGGCTGCCTTTGAGATTTTCTATTTCTCTTTTGGTTTTAGCAATTTGACTAAGATATTCCTTGGCATAGTTTTCATTAGGTACATTATGCTTGCATATATACAGTATAGTTTTTAGCACATTTGGAAAATTTTCAGCTCTACTGCTATGTCTTCAAGTTCACTCATCTTTTTTTCCACAGTGTCTAATCTGCTGTCAATCCCACCCAGTATATTTTCATTTAAAATATTATACTTTTTATTTCTATAATTTCAAATTGGGTCTTTTTTTATTTCACTCCTCATTAGGCTTATGTTTTCTTCTATCTTCTTATTCATTTGCAGTATATCCATAATAACTGTTTAATGTTTTAGTTGGCTCATTTTATTGCTTCTGTCATGTCTGGACCTGTTTTTACTAAATGGGTTTTTTTCCTTGTTATGGGTTGTATTTTTCTTTTCTTTGCATGCCTGAATTATTTTATTGGATGCCAGAGAATGAGAATTTTACCTTATTGCTGTATTTTAAAATATTATTATTCCTTTAAATACAATGGACTTTGTTCTAGTAGGTAATTAAGTTACTTAGAAACAGATGGATCAATTTGAGGCTTACTTTTAAGCCTTCTTGAGATGAGCCCACATGAACCTTAATTATAAGGCTAATTTAATCCCACTACTAAGCAGATGCATTTCTAAGAACACTGTCTAATGCCACTTGTATTATGCTATCCTTCTACTCTAACAGTGGGAACATATCACACTTAAAGTATTATTTGGCTTAATGCTTTCTGTGTCCCCCACCCCTAGACTGTGGTAGTTTCTCCACATGCATACATAAATCAGAACACAGACAATTATTTCCAAGTTCTTTCAGCAAAGATCCAGAATTCTCCTTTTCTCCCTCTGTGGTAGTTTTAAGATCATGTCTACAAATTCTTTGATATTCCTCCCAACGTATGGTGAAATTTAAATCTTTTCTTTTTGAGTATGAATTGGAGTTAGTGAACCATGTCTGACAAATAGATTATGGCAGAAGTGATGGTATTTCTCTCTGTCATTAGATTACCAAATGCTGTGGCTTCCATCTTGGGTGCATGCTCTTGCCCCCTCTTGGATTTCTGCTCTGGGGGAAGCCAGGACCTCAGGCCCAGTCATCTTTACTTACTATCTCCTGTAGCTTGACCTACAGTTTAATTGTATCTTATGAGAAATCTTGAACAAGAACTATCCAGATAAACACTTTCTGGGTTCCTAACATTAAGAGATTGTGTAAGATAATAAATGTTTGTTGTTTTAAGATGCTAAATTTAGCAGCAATTTGTTATGTAGCAATAGAAAACTAATACAGATTTTGATAACTTGAAGTAGGTTTCACTATAACAAAAACCTAAACTGCAAGAGTGGTTTTAGAATGGGGCAGTGGACACTGAGAAGAGTATTAGTAAAAGCTTTAAGTGTGTTGAAGAAGCTCTACTTTAGGTTTCATTTTGAAATAATTTTAGACTCAAAAATTTGCAAATATTTCCCTTGTGTCCTTCACCGTTTCCACCAATGATAACATTTTATATAATCATCATGCATTATCATCAAGCTAGGAAATTGACAGTAGTACAATACTATTAAGTAAACTACAGACCCTACTTGGATTTTCACCAATATGTGTGTGTGTGTTTCTATAAATTTTATCATGTATAGATTTGTGTAACCACATGAGACTCCTTTGTGCTTCCCCCTTTCCCCATTTTTAAAAAGAAATGTCTATAGAAGTTATCCCATGCCTGTCCCACCACAGTATGTTGGGTGTATGGGAGGCAAGTAAAATGTTCCTTTAATTTCACAGGTCTACAGAGGGAGAGTATCTGAATTCAAGGAGTTCTACTTAAGAAACTGCACTAGGACATTCATACATACCTGAAAGTAATTTAGAGGGCGAGATTCTGACTTTGAGCTCATACTTTAAGAGTATGAGCCTTTTGAGGGCCTTGGGAGGGAATGAATATATTTTGCATGTGGAGGGAATATAAATATGAGAGGTCTTCAAAAATTTCATGGAAAATGGGTACTATAAAAAACATGCATGGATTTCAAATTTTTTGCATCGCAATAAACTTTACTAACGTGTTATGTCTGAAGAGGATCTACTTTGAGGCACTAAGAAGTATAATACATCGTTTGAAAAGAGTCCCTACCAGAGCAACATGAATTCTGCTAAAATTGAAGCAAGAACAAACATCAAATTTATGGTGAAGATTGGGTGGAAGAAAGGTGAAATCATCAGTGCTTTGCAAAAAGTTTACAGGTACAATGCCTCAAAGAAATCAGCAGTTTACAAATAAATAACTTGGTTTAAGAAGGGATGAAACAACGTTTAGGATGAATCTTGCAGTTGCAGACTATGCACATGAATTTGGGAGGGAAAGCTCCATCTTGTTTGTGCTCTAACTGAAGAGGGCTCATTAACAGCAGAAATAATAATTGCCACCATACACATCTAATTGGTTCAGCTTACACAATTCTTACAAAAAAAAAAAAAAATTAAAGTTGAGCAAATTTTCCACTCATTAGGTGCCAAAACCTTTGCACCCAGCTGCAGACAAAAGCAGAGATTTTAATAAAATTCCAAACAAGTAGGATCAAGATACTGAAGCATTTCTTTGAGGAATTGTAACAGGAGATGAAACATGGCTTTACCAGTATAATCCTGAAGACAAAGCACAATCAAAGCAATGGCTACCAAGAGGTGGAAGTGGTCCAGTCAAAGTAAAAGCAGACCTAGTAAAGAGCAAAGGTCATGGCAACAGCTTTTTGTGATGCTGAAGGAATTTTGCATATTGACTTTCTGGAGGGCAAAAGAACAATAACATCTGCTTACTATGAGAGTATTTTGAGAAGTTAGGCAAACTTTAGCAGAAAAATGCCTGGGAAACTTCAACAGAAAGTCCTTCTCCACCATGGCAATTCTCCTGCTCATTCCTCACATCAAACAAGGACAATTTTGTGAGAGTTTTGATGGAAAATCATTAGGCATCAACCTTATAATCCTGATTTGGCTCCTTTTTATTTGTTTTTGTTTCCTAGTCTTAAAACAATCTTCAAAGGGCACCTATTATTTTTTCAATTAATAATGTAAAAAAGACTACCTTGGCATGGTTAAATTCTGAGGATCTTAAGTTCTTTTGGGATGGACTAAATGGCTAGTATCATCACTTACGAAAGTTTTTTGAACTTGATGGGGCTTGTGTTGAGAAATAAAGTTTATATATTTTATTTTTATCTTTTAATTCTACTTTTCCATGAACTTTTTTGAAGTCTCCTTGTAATTTATGGCCAGGAGCAGACAGTGATGGTTTTTAAAATATGTCCGTAAATTCTTTAATACTTCTCCCTCTGAGTGTGGGCTGGACTTAGTGACTCGCGTTGTATGAAGAGAATATGGCAGAAGTAAGGGCATGTTACTTTCAAGATTACATTATTAAAAGACCATGACTTTTGTCTTGGGTGCTCTCTCTCTCAGATCAGCTGCTCTGGGGAAGCAGATGTAATGAGTAGCCCTATGGAAATGTCTGTGTAGCAAGTTGCTAAGCTTCCTGCCCAGCCATGTGAGTTTGAAAACAGAACCTCTATCTACAAGTTAAGTCATCTAAAACTATAGCCTGGGCCAAGAGTTTGACTGCAATCTTATGAGAGATTCAGAAATACCCATCTGATCCACTCTTGAATTCCTGACTCACAGAAGCTATGTGAGATGATAAATATTTGTTATTTTAAACTGCGAAGATGGTTATGCGGCAATAGATAACCAATGCACTCTCTGTGCAGCTCCCTCCTCTCTGATACTCTGCCCTGTTAATTCTAGCCACTTTGCTCTCTCTCCTCAGCTCAACTGGTCATTAGGGATCTGTTTGGATTTCTACTTCCCGTGCTGAGGCCTGAAACGCTTCCAGGTAGTCAACTGGACAAATTACAGTGATCACCTCATTTACACCTCTTCTCTTATAGGTCACAATCCCAGGCTGCCTGTTGTCCAGTGTCTGAAAACCATTGTTTTACATGTTTTGTCTATTTTCTAATTGCCTAACATGAGAGTTAAATCTGGTGCCATTATTCCATCATGGCCAAAACTTGCTTATGCCTTGATCTCGATTTAGATGTGAATTCTATTGGGAGTTGGTATCCTCATGCAACTCAGTGAAAACGTTCTTTGTATTTTCTCAAGATATTAAGACTCTTCGGAGGCAGGAGAGGATTTAAAATTAGCTTTAGGTTGTGAGAGGCTTAATGCCAATAAGTGAAAAGAATCAGGAACGGCTGGAGGCATCAAAACCAAGTTTCTATATAAAGAAACCTGGGTTATAAAATGCAACACATGAGCACCTTGTATATAAGGACAGTTGGTTCCATTTACTCTGATGTTTCATCATTTACCTCTTCCCCTTCGGTCCTTGCTCTGAAACACAAAAGCAGTGCTTGGTTGACACCAGCTACCATCTGGTGACATATCTAGTGATTTGTCTTAGCAACATATTTTTCCCAGCTGTTCTTCCCTTTTCTCTAAGGTTGATAATGCACACACATGCTACAGTCCTGCCTTTTCTTCTATATTTCACCATACATAATTTACTCAGTTCCAAATCAGGCTAGTTCTTTCTTTCACACACATACACATTCAAATTCACTTTAACTGATGCTCTTATTTGCATACCCATGTCTTCCCTGCTTAAAGCACAAAAATTTTCCCATGCGTCATTGCTCTCTTAAGCTTATTCTCTCTGTAAGCCAAATAAATTTTGCTGATAGTAGCGGATCACCAGCAGAGTTAGTGTTGTAACTCCAGATCCAGGAATCAAAATTGGAATAAAATGTCATAAAGAAATCAATTTCCATCACATTCTAAGGCATCTTGGAGAATTTCCTGAAAATTTCCGCACCAATTCAGTGTAAATCATTGAATTAGTCAGGATGATATATTAAAAAATGTATAAAAGACATCATTCCTCCTTTTAAAAAAAAAGATAGTCTAGTAGGAGAAATAAGTGCATACGTTATTACAACCCAAATGATTTATAAAAGCCTTTGAAAATATATAAATGAATAATAACATTATTTCAAACAGGAGAAAGACTAGAGCTATCTGGGAATTAGACAAACCTTTCTGTAACAATTAATACCAACTTTTACCATGAGACATTCATAAGGATTGTGTATTAGTAGGAGGACAAAAAGAGGGATGGAAACTTATATTGGCAATCTGTGCTTTCGAATATATTTAATCATACCGTTCATTTAATTTTAAGAACTCAGAAATGTGTTCCAATAAATACATACAATTTAATATGCATTCTTGATAGAGTTTAACTCATACTTTTTGTTGTTGTTGTTGTTGTTACTAAAATATGTATGAGAAACATTTTATTTAAGACTCATATCCCCATAAGAGGTGTTTCCCTGAAACTAGCTTTCAAACTGAATAGCTTGCTATCCTTTTGAAAAATAAACTCCCTCTGATTTTTTATTTATTTATTTTTTTTTGAGACAGAGTCTCACTCTGTTGCCCAGGCTGTAGAGTGCTGTGGCATCAGCCTAGCTCACAGCAACCTCAAACTCCTGGGCTCAAGCAATCCTTCTGCCTCAGCCTCCCAAGTAGCTGGGACTACAGGCATGTGCCACTATGCCCGGCTAATTTTTTACATATATTTTTCAGCTTTCACTTTAGAAAGCCCCTGTGACCTCAGCACAAAGCTATTTCCTCTCCCTGCAAATCCAGTATCAGTTCTGACTTCAAAAAGATACCTTGCATTTGTCTTCTCTCTCCACCCCCACAGCCTCCAGCCAGGTCCAGGACATGTCAGCTGCCTGGACTGCTGTCACGGCCTCCTCACCGGCTGCCCTGCATCCTCTCTCTGCTGCTGGACCTTCCACTCCATTCCCTCTACATGGAATCCAGCGTGATGTTTTTAAAATCTCAGATCACATCCCTTCCTGGTAACACTCTTCAGTGGCTTCCCACTGCACACAGAATAAAATCCAAACTCCCGTTCACAGCCTAAAAGTCGATGCGACTAGGCCCCGCCTTCCTCTCTCACTCTCATACCACTCCTCCTGACCCCTGAGCTCCAGCCACCGGCCCTCCCTTCTCTATCCTAAACGTGCCAAGTCCTCTCCCACCTTAGGCTCTTGGCAGGTACTGTGCCCTCTGCCTGGAGTACTCTTCTCCCAGGTCGTGGTACAACCGGTCCCTTTTCCTCCTTCAGTGTCACCTCAGAGAGGCCTTACCTCACAACCTATCATCCCCCCATGACAGTTACCAGATCACCCTGCTCATTTCCTTGCGAGCACTTATCTTTCGTTTGCTATTGTCTGTCTGTTTCCCCATGGAATATAGGCTGCAGCAGGCCAGGGCCCATGCTTGGCATGTTCACTGTAAAATCCTTGACATCTGGCACATCGTGGTCACTTAAAATCAACTTTTGTCTTTCCCAGCCATCTTCATTCTTTGAGTCCCATGCTTATACCTTGTCCTTAAAGTGAGTGAGGAGAGGTACTGAGAGGCAAGTGGGGTCCTGAGAAATTACATCTACTTCCGTTACTACTCCCCACCCCACTTCTTACTCTCCCTTTCACTTTCATGATCGGTTTCAAACGGGCGTTGAACTTTACACTCCTGCACTATTTTCATTTACATTGAGAGTTTGGCTCATCAACACAGAGAGGTGGCCTGGGGAACCGGGGCCAGGATGACTAGTAGCATATTGGGATTCCCACTCTGTTTAGTTCACCTCTCCAAGCTCTACCTTCATACGTGTGCTCTGCGCCTCTCCACTCAGTCCCACAGATTTCCAACTAACTTCCTCAACTTCTCCCTAATGCATCACCACCAACCTGTTCTCGCCTCTCTAAAGTCAGTCAAAAGGACTCAATCCTCAGTCCTACCAAATTTCATCTACCTCCCCCTTCACCGCTCCTGCTCACTGGGAAACACAAGCACCTCCACCCCTGGCTCCTTCCCATTCCAGCCACGCAGACTCAGGGCACCTTCCCGCTCTGACTGCAGACCCACTCAGGCTGACAGGCGTTCCTCGACACACACCCCTCCGTTACTCAGGCCTCCCCAGACTTACTGGATGTCAGTTGCCTTCCTCCCACCAACTCTCCCACAACCAAAGCCCACCTGTTACTTTTCCTTTTCCTATGGCTGTCACACCTCCCTTCTCCCAGAAGATATAAGCTGGTCACACTGATCAGCTCTCAGACTTAATCCCAACTACAAGAGGATATTTTGGGAGCCCCCACCACTGTCCCAAACTGACCACTTAATCCAGGCAGCAAGAACCATGGTAAGGCCCAGATCTAAGACAACTTTGTTTATTGTACAATACATAGCACTCTGCCCTCAAAGAACCTTCTAGCAAGAGATTTTTTTTTTTTTTTTGAGACAGTCTTACTCCATTGCCCGGACTAGAGTGCCATGGCATTAGCCTTGCTCACAGCAACCTCAAACTCCTGGGCTCAAGCGATCCTCCTGCCTCAGCCTCCCAAGTAGCTGAGACTACAGGCATGTGCCACCATGCCCGGCTAATTTTTTTTCTATATATTTTTTAGCTGTCTGGCTAATTTTCTTTCTATTTTTAGCAGAGATGGGGTCTTGCTCTTGCTCAGGCTGGTCTCGAACTCCTGAGCTCAAATGATCCACCCGCCTTGGCCTCTCAGGGTGCTAGGATTACAGGCGTGAGCCACTGTGCCTGGCCTGAGATTAGATTTTTATTCACCAAAATCTCTAGCTTTCCTGACCCCCCTGAGTGAAGGATAGTTGTCCTTTCCCTGGCCTTGTTTTGGAGAATTTTTCTGAGTGTTTTTACCACTTTAATTGGGGACTCTAGACATTAACGAAATATATGAATATCTAACAGTTATATCCACAGATGAGAAATTCTTTCCATACAATTAAGGGCATAGAAACAATCCAAGAAAGCCAAGACCTTCCGTGGGCAGCAGTGGGCTACTGTGCGTTTCTCGACCAAGCGCCTCTCCAGTAACTGGATTCCTGTGTTCCTCATCCGACTTCTTCATAACCAAAACCACAAAGTTTCAATGTCCCTTTCTCACCTGTTCAGGAGCTCTTTGTACATCCTCAACCAGAGCCACAGCTTCCTCACCATTTTCTGGACACTGCTCCCTCACCCAGGTCTGGATCTCCTCTGGCAAGACAGTCAGAAATTGCTCCAAAACCAGCAGCTCCAGGATTTGCTCTTTCGAGTGTGTCTTAGGCCTCAGACACTGACAGCAGAGTTCCCAGAGTCTGCTAAAAGCTTCATGGGGGCCAGCTACCTCCTGGTAGCAGAACTGCCTGAAGCGCTGGCGGGAGGCCTCAGAGTCAGGGCTGTTGCCCTGAAGGGCTGATTTCTGGCCCCGTGTGGCGTCCCTGTCTGAGGATGAGTGTGCCTGGGGACTCCCTGCTGCAGCCATCATTTGCTTCGATGAACTGGCTCGCTCTGGTCGCCACTTCTACCCTCGGAACCAGATTCCCTCTCCCCCCGTATCACCGGGAAGTCACATTTTCTTGCAAGGAGTGTCTTTCTGGAATCAGAGGGACACGAGAGAATCACAGATGTGCAGAGACTCACAGTTGAAAGAAAAGACTCAACTTTGAAGGGAGGCTGAAGAGGATGAAAAAAGGGAGCATAAACCCATCCCATATTCCCTCACTCTGCTCCTTGCGATTCACTGTATCCCTTTAACTCCTCCACAAATCCACACCAAGGATCCAAAACACTAGAAATATCAGAAAACATAGTTTTCTCCCCAACCAAGTTTCTAAGTGTAACAAATTACCCAAACTGTTCCTCACCATGTAGTCCACCTATTGCTTCCCTTCTTCCCTCACCTTTTCCCTGTCCTTCCCTACCCTCAAGAAGCCTGGACTCACCTTCCCAATTGCTACCTTCTCTTAAGGAGAGAACTAGTGAGTGTGTGCTGCTTAATTAATCTCATCACCACTGTCTCACCACACTCCCCACCTCCACCATCAACCCCCCGACACACGCCCAGAATGTGGCTAAGTCACTGTTCTGGTTTGCCGTATGGTTTTATTTTCCATCATTCCTTCCCCACTTCTGATAGCAGGATCTTCTTTGTGAAAGAGTCCCTCTCTAATTCATTGATTCCAGTGGGGCTATTAATGACAGTATCCTTCTCCCAACCCCAAGAGTGGGTATATAACATATCTGAGCCTATCAAAAGTCACATATAGGAGGAGTGGGAAAAGCTCTGAATTTCCTGGGAAATGCTACATTGGTAGATGTGAGACTGGAGCTCTCTGCAACTATGTCCCACTCTCTATTCCACTCCTCCAGCACAGGGGTGAGCCTGTCTACAGAAGACCAATACACCAGAGTCTTGACAACATATTTGGATCTCCAAGGCCAGTTTAGGTAAGGCAACATTTTTTAATTAGTTTGAGTTGGGTTTTAATTACTTAAAACACAGATTAAAACAGATACAATCATAAGGGCAATTTAAAATTTTATATAGGAGCTGATATACTCTCACCAGGCAGTATTACAGTGGATTCAGGTTGCACAACAACATGAATAGACTCAACACTACTGAACTGCAGACTTAAAAATTGTTAAGATGGTAAATTTTATGTTTTTCACAATTAAAAATTTTAATTATTTTTTTAAAAATGGATTTGGGTTGCCTTTTCTCAAAGAACTTGAACTGCCATCACTTAGATTCTGTTTCTGTTTCAGTGCGGCAGGAGGGGTCAGAGACAGACGTCCACGGCATTACTGTTAGCACTGCTTTGTAGCCAAAGAGGAGAAACGGAGCGATTAAGTGTCTCGCCTAGTATCACACGGCACAGCTCCTGAGCAGCAAGGCCAGGACTAAAACCTGCACCCCTGCCTTGCACATGTTCTTACATCCTGCACCTTACCTGGCTGAGAATAATTTAGTAAGTGCTCTTCTAGTTTCACGCAGAAGGTGGATCCTGTACCTCTCTTTACCCCTTGCATCCCATTCATCATTAAATTTTAAGATGCTGGTCTCTCCAAAATTTCTTTCACTCTAGAGATGGCTCAAACACTCGGAGAAATGCGGGATGAGCACCGGGAGCCCGGCTGATTTATTTTTCACTCGGCAAGTATTTACTGAGTACTTAAGGCCTTCAGTGCTAGGTCAGGCACTGTGGACAAGGGGTAGGGGCTGGGCAGGTCTGGCTAGACGAGCAGGGCCCAGGCGCGTCCATCAGGGTGAGCGTCTGGGGCGCTCAGGCTCAGGGGACGGGACCCGCCCTGGGCCCGCTCGGCTGGGGCGGCGGACGGCGTCCGCGAGGGAGGCCTCCCGTCCAGCGAGACGTCCACTGGGCCTGACCCAGCGCCTCAGATAAGACTCCCAGTGGCAAGGGGCTCCTTGGCCGACGAGGGGCCCAACGCGAGGGAGCGGAGCACTCACCGGACAAGAGCACCCGCGACTACCAAAACTGTCCCCTACCGGGCCGGAAGTCAGCGGCTCCTGCCCTTTCGCTAGGCCGCTCACTGCGCACGCTCGCTAGTCGAGCCGCCGCACTACAGCTCCCGAGGTGCACTGCGACACTATTGACAGACCAAGCAGCCAATAGACGGTGGAGGGCGCCCTCTAGGAGCCAATCCTTTGGGGATGAGGCGGGCCCTCCCGTGGCCATTCCACGGCAGCCAGTGGGCGTCCCCGAGACGCGCGGCTTCGGCCCCGCCCCCAGCCCGTGCTCCCAGGTGCCAGGTCCCCGGTTCACAGAGAGGTGCGTCGGCGGGAGGTGAGTGCGAAGTGCTGGCCCGCTCCGCATAGTGGTGTCGCAGTCGCTAGCCCGAGCTCGCACCCGGCTGCGTAGTTGAGCTGCGCGCCGGACTGCCGCAGCTTCGCCAGGCCCAGGGCCAGCTGGGCCGCGTAGCCGGAGCCGGGCCGCCTGGAGGCCGGAGCCGCTGGGCCTGCGGCGCCTCGGGAGCGAGCAGTCACCGCGCCTGCATCAACCTCGCTCGAGGGCAGAAGGCTCCCCGCTAACTCACATCCCCCGGCTGCGCTGTGGCCTTCCTTGGCTCTGTCCTCTAGCTCTCATCGATATGCTCGAGGTCGGTTTCAGCCAGGATGCGGGAGAGTTAGTGCAAGCTACCTGTAAGACAACTTGAACTTTTCCTGGGGACTCTCGCTGCCAGCCCATTGGATCGTATTGCCCATTTCGTCTGAGACCTTGTGTGCTTATTACTGAAACCAAAGAAGTGTTTTCCCCGGTGTGTCCTTTTAGGACCTTATAAGTTTTCTCCTTTGCAAGATAGTTGAAAAAATTCGTCGAGGGAAAGATAAACTCCTCCCGCTGCCAGGGACTGCTTTGTCTTCAGAGTTTGAGGTAAAGGCTAGCAAATGAGAAGGCCCTGTTTCTGCGTCCTGCCCTCCCTAGCACCCTAGCATCCTCAGAGGAGCCTTGGTTTCCAGCATCTTTCTAGCATTCGGAGAGACTTCTCCAGAGTCATGATCCCAAAGGCTTGACCCATTTACTAGCAGAGAGGAGTTGTCTCCTGATCCCCAAAATGGCAGCTAAAATGGAGATAACTTTGAGTTCCCACACAGAAGCTTCCTCCAAGCAAGAGAGACACATAATAACAAAACTAGAAGAGAAACGGGGGCCTACTCTGCCAAAAAACTGCCCAGATCCTGAGCTTTCCCGCCAGAGCTTCAGACGGTTTTGTTACCAAGAGGTGTCTAGTCCCCAAGAGGCACTCTCCAGGCTCCAACAGCTCTGCCATCAGTGGCTGCAGCCTGAGCTACACACCAAGGAACAGATTTTGGACCTTCTGGTGATGGAGCAGTTCCTGACCATCCTGCCTCCAGAGATCCAGGCTCGGGTCAGGCATCGATGTCCAGTGAGCAGCAAGGAGATTGTGACCCTGGTGGAAGATTTTCACAGATCATCCAAGAAACCAAAGCAGTGGGTAAGGAGGGTCCTCTCTCGTGGTCCCCAGGGTTTCTGTTTCATCTGGGTGATAATTGGTCTCTGGATCCCTCCTTATTTAAAGAGTCCAGAAATGGACTGGATGGCTTCAAAAGTTGCCTCTATGTAGGAACCTCCTGTTAATTGTAACAGGTTTTCAGAAAACTGAGCTACTGACATCCAGTGAGGAAGTAGAGGACCAAGGTTCTTACCATTCCTTTATGGGCCGCATGTCACCAGAAGAAGTAGTTTTAAGGTTCTTGAATTTCTGCTGTCAGATCTTACCCCACCCATTCCTCTTAAATTTTTCCAGCCATCAGACTTCTTGGCAGGCAAGGTCATCTTGTTGGGTATGAATTTGACTTTGGGGAACTTCATTGGACCTTGTTCCAGTGAACAAGGCATATTGTCTTTCGATTAGGAAGTTACGGTTTAATTTAGCCAGTGTTGCTATTCCTGCCCACCCCCTCATGCCCCAAGTCAGACCGCAGTCAGGGCCTAGACAGGAAGCAAGCAGGAATGAAAATGGAACCTGTTAGAGAACAGGGGTGAGGCAGTCTGCTTAGACCCCTGTCTCCTTACCAGGAGAGCCTTTGGCAGAACAATTTATTAGATACAAATGGTTTTTAATCGTTCCTTACCATACTGCTTCCCATTCCTACAGGTCTGTCTCCAGCAGAAGCAGGGAAGGGGTGGTGTATAGGGTTGGAATCTCATGGGCCCGTGTCATGACTGACCCTGATATTTGTGCCAGCTCTCCTCTGATGACTTTGACTCCAGGCCTTGAGAAAGGCCCAAGCTTTAGGGGCAGCCACTCAAGAAGTTTTCACCAATTCACAGCAGCCTCATTCTTGTCATTCTGCATGCCTGTCGCTTTGCTTCCTTTGAGGGTTTCAATGGTCTCTACGAAAGCTGACGTCTAGACCATTATCAGGAATTCCCAAGGCAAAAGGTTCATTATAGAGCAGCAAAAAGAAAAGCTGCCCTTAGTCCTCATGGATGGTGTTAACGGATGGGGCTTGTTCCTAGGTGGCCGTTTGTATGCAGGGGCAGAAGGTGCTCTTGGAGAAAACTGGATCCCAGCTTGGAGAACAGGAACTGCCAGACTTTCAACTGCAAACTCCTAGGAGAGATCTCAGGGAGAGCTCCCTGGAGGAGCCTTCCCAGGCAGGATCTCATGACCAGCTGAGCCCCCATCATTGGGAGAAATCCCCGCTACTCCAGGAACCAACCCCCAAATTAGCTGGGACAGGTAAACACTCTGTGCCTCTTCTCTCCCTCTCATCAGCCCTTTATCTCCATCAAAGCATCTCATGGTTCTGCAAAGGCATAGACCACGTGTGTGTGTGTGTTTTTAAATGCTGTGTGTAATGTTGTATGTAATAATTTTTATTCACTAAAAAATTTCACAAATTAGAATGGTGGTGATATTATAAATAAGAAGAATGTTTTTATTATTTCTATTAATCGATATTTGACAATCCAGTGCATGACAGAATTATTCTAGTACTTACTTTTCTGTCCCTTTCAGAGCTTCTTGTAGTGAAGACAGATCCAAATGTGACTACTAGTGAACTTCCATGCAAGCTGTGGCTGAGTTTCATTCCTTAGAATGGTGCCATGTTTATTAATAGAAGGGGGCATGTAGAGAAAAAGCCCCACTCCATATTATTTCTCTTCGTCCTCTGTGACATTGTTTGTGCTTTAAACCCTTGGGCCTACTTCCCTGTCTCTGGTACGATGCCCGTAGGATTGCTGGTGCTGTTCTACACAGTCCAGTGATCTCTAAGACTGACTAACGGTGACACTTTGGCTAGTCTTGATGATGTGAATACGAAATACAGTCAGCAGGTGAGAGAGGAGGGTTACAAGAAGACTAGAACCTTACTTCCTTGACATTGGTACATTCAGTGACACTTTTGCATCTTAGTCTGTTTAGATTGCTGTAACAAAATACAAGAGACTAACTTATGAACAACAGAAATGTATTTCTCAAAGTTCTGGAGGCTGAGAAGTCTAAGATCAAAGTGCCAGCATGGTGGGGTTCTGGTGAAGGCCCTTTTCTGGGTGCAGGCTGCCAACCTTTCTCTGTCCTCACATGGCGGAATGGGCACACAAGCGCCCTCTGGCCTCTTTCATGACGACACTAATCCCATTCCTGTGAAGGCATAGCCCTCATGACCTAATCACTTCCCAGAGGCGCCCCCCTCTTAACACCATCCCCTTGGGAGTTAGGATTTCAGTATATGAATTTGGGGGAGTATAAATCATTGCAGTTTGGTTTGATGATTTTTGGAACTCAGGAAATGGAGAAGACCTGTGGCATTCAGTAGAAAAGCTTGTGACTGGTTGAGGTCCTGCCCCATAACCTGTGGCCTTCATGGTCCTGAAGAAAGTGGGCCCCACACACTCCCTTGTGCCTCAGCAGAGACAGCTGGCTATGTGTGTGCTCTGTCTCCTTTCATTTGATCCCCAAGGGGGCAGATTCCCACACTTCTCATCCCTAAGATCCACCAGCACCTTCCTTCAGAGCTGCACTGTCCAGTACAGTAGCCACTAGCCATGTGTGGCTATTTAAATTTTACTTATCGACATGTAATTCACATATCATAAAGTTAAACCTTTTAAAGTATACAGTTCATTGGTTTTTAGCACATTCACAGAGTTGTGTGACCATCACCAGTATCTAATTCCCAAACATTTTCATCACCTCAAAAAGAAACCCCATACTTATTAGCAGTCACTCCCCATTTCTTCCCCCTCCCCACCCCCAGTCTACTTTCTGTCTCTGGATTTTCCTATTCTGGACATTTCATACAGATGGAATCATACAGTATGTGGTCTTTTGGTCTGGCTTTCACCAAGCATGTTTTTAAGCTTCATACATGTTGTAGCATATATCAGTGCTTTATCTGTTTTATGGCTTAATAATATGTATTATATGGATATACTACATGTTGTTTATCTGTTAATCAGTTGATAGACTTTTGGGTTGTTTCTGCTTTTTGGCTATTATGAATAATGCTGCTGTGAACATAGGTGTCCACACAAAAACTGGGGTATGTATTTAATACCTAAGAGTGGAATCGCTAGGTCATTTGGTAACTCTATGTTTAACGTTTATGAGGAACTACCAGACAGTTTGCCAAAGCAGCTGCATCATTTTACTTTCCCATCAATAGAGTATGAGGATTCCAATTTCTCCACATCCTTGCCAGGACTTGTTATTGTCAGCATCTTTTGTTTTCCCCATCCTATTAGATGTGAAGTGCCATCTCCTTGAGGTTTTGATTTGCATTTCTAATGACTGATGATGTTGAGCATCTTTTCATGATTGGCCAACTGTGTATCTTGTTTGGAGAAATGTCTGTTCAGATCCTTTGCTTATTTTTAAATTGGGCTATTTGTCTTTTTATTGTAAGAGTTCTTCATGTATTTTGGATACTAGACCCTTATATAAAGAGAGATTGGTTTAGCTCTTATATTTAGGTTTTTGGTCCATTTTAAGTTAAGTTTTACATGTGGTGTGAGGTAGGGGTCTGTCTTAGTCTGTTCAGGCTGCTATAACAAAATATCTTAGACTGGATAATTTATATACAACAGGAATTTATTGCTCACAATGCTGGAGGCTGGGAAGTTCAAGAGGAAGGCACCAACACATCTGGTGTCGGTGAGGGCCCATTCCTCATAGATGGCACCTGCCATGTGTCCTCACACAGCAGAAGGGGCAAATAAGCTCCCTCAAGCCTCTTTTATCAGTGCACTAATCCCATTCATGAAGTTTCCATCCTCAACGTCATCACCTCCCAGATGCCTCACCTCCCAACACCACTGCACTAAAAACTAAGAGTCAATATATGAATTTGGGGAGGGCGGACATAAACATTCAGACCACAGCAGGGTCCAACTTCGTTCTGTTGCATGTGGAAATCCAGTTGTCCCCACATGATTTGTTAAAAACACTATTCTTTCCCCATTGAACTGTCTTTAGAACCTTGTCAAAAGGCAGTTGACCATAAAGGTGTTGGCTATTTATTAAACTTTGAATTTGAATTAATTAAAATTAAATAAAATGTAAAATTCAGTTCCTCAGTCATACCAGCCACATTTCAAGTACTTGGTGGCCACAGAGTCACATGTGGCTAGTGGCTTCTATATTGAATGATGCATGTGCACCCCCCCCGACACACACACACGCACACACAGATTTTCCACATTATAGCAAGTCTTCCCAGCTAGCACTGCTCCATATCCTCCAACTCCCCACAGGCCTTTCCAGCTCATTTCCATCCTGATCTTCAAGGCTAGCAGTCAGAAGGTGGAGAGTTTCTATAATCAGGTTACATGTCTAGCCCATGTTCCAGTTTATAAACACATATGTACGTAATGAAAGAAAATACCACAGGCACTGGATTTACCATCCTTTGAAGAGAAGGTGGTTGTCAGTCAGTGTTCATTAAGTGAAGGATATTTGTTGAAATAGCTCAGGCACTAGACTATAAAGTGAAATTTTCAGTGTTGAAATTTCAACTTTCTACCTTCTTTCATTAGTTGATATTCAGTTCTGATGATTTTGGTTTTCCCTGTTCCTCCTTTCTTAAACCTTTCCCTAAAGGTAGGAAGGAGGGAGGGGGTTGAAGAATTTGGTTCCTAACTTTAATATAGATCAGAATCACTCCAGGAGCCTGTAAACTATGCAGATTTGCAGGTCCCACCCCCAGAGATCTGACTCAGCCCCTTTGGGAGAGGAGCAAGGAATCTGCTTGTTCAGTAAGTGCCCCAGATGAGTCTCGTGGAAGTTGCCAGTAGGGGCCACCCTTTGAGAAACTTTGCAGAGTATTTCATAATTCTTTTGCTGAAGTGCTTTCTTCCAAGACCAGAAAATGAAGCATATTCTTTCTAATTATAGAGGCTCCCAGAATGAAAAGTGACAACAAGGAAAATCCACAACAGGAAGGGGCTAAAGGAGCAAAGCCATGTTCTGTGTCAGCTGCCAGATCCAAAGGGAATGGTCTGCAGAGTCCTGAACAGAGAAGGGCAAATACAAGTGAAACTCGGTTGTCACGGAGGCAGGTGAGCCCCCCAAATGCTCAAAAGCCATTTGCTCACTACCAGAGACATTGCAGGGAACTAGAATACACCAGCAGCCCCCTAAAAAGCCACCCACTGAGAGAGCTGAAGAAAAGCAAAGGAGGTAAAAGAAGCATGAGCAATCGTTTGCAACGTGTTGGTCACCAGCCGACACGCTCAACGAAGAAACCCTACAAGTGCGATGACTGTGGGAAAAGCTTCACGTGGAATTCCGAGCTGAAAAGACACAAGAGAGTCCACACAGGAGAGAGACCCTACACGTGCGGAGAGTGTGGAAACTGCTTTGGGCGGCAGTCGACCCTGAAGCTGCACCAGAGGATCCACACTGGAGAGAAGCCATACCAGTGTGGCCAGTGTGGGAAAAGCTTTCGCCAGAGCTCAAACCTTCACCAGCATCACAGGCTCCACCATGGGGACTGAAAGGAGAGCTCCATGCCAGGAAGGTATTTATGTTTCTCCTTCCCCTTAGTTGCATGTAAATCACAAAGACTGTCTGTGTGACTTACAAGGAAAGCAAGAGGCCCTTGAGGAATGAAGGTGCACATTCAACTGGTAAGGAGCCCCAGAAGAGGCTGGCCACGGCCTGACCATGCACGGTGACAAGGCGAAGAGGTGGCAGGTCTGGGCTTTGGGTCAAAGAGAACTGCAGTCTCTGCAGAGAGCGGGGAGACCACCGAGGGAGAATCGAGATGATCCTGCAGGTGGCCGCTTATTGTTAAATCGTCCCCTGGTTGCTTAACTTATCCTCTAAAATATGCTAAAGGGTAAATTATATATATATATAGTTATGCATTTGCTGTCATACCAGACAATTTTTATCGTGCGCACACTTCTTTAATAAAGATGAGTGACCACCAGAATTTCAAGGCAAAGTTCATTGGAAACTAGATCCTCCATTGTCTTTTCTGTAATTCCTGGTTGTTCATAACAAAGGATGAACTAATTGAGAGTATGTACATGTCTGTGTGAGGAGAGGGTTTCCAAGAAATTATATGGTACTTTTTACAAAAAAAGAAAAATGCATTTGAGGGATCACTTTGTATCAAAGCACCTTTGATTTAGAAAAAGGAAATCCACACAGTTGCTGCAGTCCCAACCCAAGAGAAAGGGAAAAGCTCCCGCGAGAAACACGCAGTGGGTAAAGGCTGCTGAGGAAACGTCCGAGGGACTTCTCCACACGCTCCTTTCCCACTTAGGCCATTAGCTTTAAGATTAACAGAATGGGGTGATGAAAATGTTCTAAAACTGGATTATGGTGATTGTCACACAACTTGGCAAATTAACTAAAAATCACCAAAATGGGTTAATTTTATGACATGTAAAGTTTACCTCAATAGCATTTTTTAAATGACGAAATATGTATTAATATAAAATATTAGACTCCTGGAACTAGGCTGCGAAGATCATCTAATTCCACCCCCTCTTATTTTGTCAAAGTGGAAATTGAAACTCAATCAGTATCCAAGTCTCAGTCACCCTGGGCAAGCCAGCTCATTTCTCAGTTTAGAGAAAACTTTGGGCAGATTAGCGCACCCTTCACTAGAAAGATAGGGGCAGGTGGCCTTCTTCGTAAAACACCAGTATCAAGTCACTGCCAGTCACCTTGGGGCTGCGACCTGTGTTCTGCCTCCAAGAATCTCGGGACAAGTGAGCACCCATGAGTCTTCCCCTGGGGACCGTGCACGCGCTGTTTCCTTCACCTTTAGTTCCTGCCGCGCCCCCCCCCCACACTTCCTTCCCCCTCCTCCGTCTCTCGAGAGCTGCCTGCTCTGCGAGGCCTTCCCTGACAGTTTGTGTTGTAACCGTGGGTCTGCCTGCCTGCTAGACTCCATACGCCCGGGTGCTCAACCTGGGACCCACCCCCAGAGATGGTTGGCAATGTCTGAAGACTTTTTTAGTTACGATTTGGGGAAGAGAGGGTTGCTCCTGGCCTCCAATGGGCCCTGGCTGACTGTCCTGCAGGCACAGGACAGCTCCCACAACAGTCATCTGGCCCAGCGTGTCAGTTGTGCTGAGGCTGGGAAATTACTGTACACTATATAAGCTCTTTCAGGCCCTTGTTTTTCTGTCATTTTAGCTTTTGGACTTAGCTCATGCCCAGGCAAGAGAAATAGATGTTCAGTAACTGAATGGTTGGGGACCCCTGCTTTAACTTCCAGGCCCATTTCTGCCTGAATTCAGAGATCTGTGACAATCTGTTGACTGCACAGATAAGCATCTGCCTTTTGGGCAGAGGTTTATTGAAAGCCCATTGGCCTTTCTCACAGCTTTTGGTGGTCCCTTAGGCCCTAATCCCCTCTGTCTACTATGTTAAATCATAGCATTTATCTTCGGTATCCAGCCTGCCCCTACCCTGCTCCAGCCTGCTGCCTCTCCCTGGTCATGTGTTCCCCCCTTGGCCTTCCCCGTTTCTAAGCTGGTTTCATTGTTGCCCTTTAACGTGCAAGTCACAGTCACACCGGTATTAGTTTCCTATTGGTGCAACAACAAATGACCACAAACGTCTCACCATTCTGGAGGTCGGAAGTCCAAAATCAGTTTCACTCAGCTGAAATCAAGCTGTTGGCAGGGCTGGTTCTTTCTGAAGGCTCTGAGAAACTAATCTGTTCCCTTGACTTTGTCACCTTCTAGTAGCCACCTGCATTCTCCGGCTTATGGCCCCCTTTTCCGTCTTCAAAGTACATCACTCCAGACTGTCATCACATCACCTTCTCCTGACTCTGACCTTCCTGCCTCCCTCCTGTAAGGATTACTAGGAATACACTGGGCTCATCAGGATAATGCCCCCATTTCTAGATCCATAACCTAATAACATCTGCAAAGGGCCTTTGCATACAAGGTAACACTCACAGGTTCCAGGGATTAGGATGTAGACAGGACAGCCGAGAGTCAGCCTACCACACATGTCTATCTTGAATCAACTTGGTCAAAGAAGACCTCTCCGAAAAGGGAAGGAGCACAGATTTCCACTTCTTTATAAGAGTCGGCACAGGGCCTCTACCTTAAATAACAGTTTTTTCTTGGTTGGTGTGTTTTGAAGAACCTGTGTGTGTGTGTGTTTCCTTTCTTCTGATTACAAAATCAGTAACTGTTTAATAACTGTCTTTGGGTACCTGTTCAACTGTGGTCCTTGAATAAACGTGACAAAATCACTACTCTGAATATCATTCATTTCCAAAAGGTTTTCAGTCTGTGACGCTGCCTCGCCTGCTCTGCCTGGTTTTCCTTGGGCATAAAGCTGAACTCCAGGCGAGGAGTGTGAGGAAGGGCCCGATGGCTGGAAGGAGGACCGTGGGTGCTGCATCCAGACGTAGGTGTCCCCTCAGCCCCTTTGCCCATGCGTGGTCCACCAGAGGCCCTCAGCCTGAAATGCTGACCTGCTGGTTTGCCGTCAGCTACCATCTGCAGCACCCCAGGGTAAGAAAAGAGTCTTTCTCCTTTCGCGTGTAACCCTTGCCCGTGAAGCAGCCTGTAAGGTTCTGCTGTCTTTTCTGGGCCTTGCCCTATCCTTACCTATATTGGGGTGGGGGTGACTCCTGCTCAGGATATTTGGTCCCCAGGTCCCCAAGAAGATGGGAGGAGAGAGGAAGCACCAGCAGACAAGTGGGGGTCTGGGTACCACAGATTCCTCTGAAGAGCATTTTCCATCTCCAGCAGGTGAGGACTTGTAAAACCCAACCCATAATACCATCATCACTCCCAACAAAATTAGCAATAACTTCTGAATACCATCTAGTATACAATATTGAAATTTCCTCCAATTGTTTCTAAAACAATGCTGTTTTTACAGCTTTATTGAGATATATTTCACACGCCTGAAAAATCTTCCATTTAAAGTGTATTGTAATATATTCTCAGTTGTGCAACTTTTACCACAATCTAATTTTAAAACATTTTCAACAGCTCAAAAAGAAACCCCTTAACCATGAGTAGTCACTCCCCATTTCTGCGCCTTCCCCGAAGGCTCCCTCCTCTCACTTAGCATCGTGTCTTCAAGGTCCATCCATGTTGTAGCACATATGAAGACTATTTATTCTTTCTAATGCCAAAAAATTCCATTGTATAGGTAGACCACGTTCTGTTTATGTACCCATTGATTGGTGGACATTTGGTTTCCACTTTTTGGCTGTAATAAGTAATGCTGCTATGAATATTGGTATTACAAGTTTTTATGTTGTCTTTTCTCTTGGGTATATACCAAGAGGTAGAATTGTTGCTAGGTTATATGGCAGTTCTATGTTTAACTTTTTTAGGAAGTACCAAACTGTTTTCCAAAGTGGCTGTACCATTTTACATTCCTACCAGCAGTGTAGGAGAGTTCCAGTTTCTCCACCAACACTTGCTGCTGTCTGTCTGTCTGTCTTTTTGATTATAGCCATCCTACTGGGTGTGAAGTGGTAGCTCGTGATTTTGATTTTCATTTCTCTAATGACTAATTATGTTGGGCATCTTTTCATGTGTTTACTGGCCGTTCTGTATCTGCTTTGAAGAAATGGCTATTCAAAACTTCTGCCTATTTTTTAATTGGGTTGTCTTTTTTATTGTTGAGTTATAAGGATTCTTTAAATATTCTGGAATCAAGTCCTTTTCAGATATATGATTTGCAAATATTTTCTCCCATTCTGCTGTAATATACTTTTACACAATTGCAGTACATCTTTTTAAAAGAGCTGTCATCTGCCAAAATACAAGAGTGACCAAATTGTCCCAGTTCCTGAATTATCCAGTGAGACAGCCTTCCTGTGAATGGATAATGAGGCTTGGGGTCCTTTTGACACCACTTAGACCAGTTCCTGGCAGCCTTTCAGGTCATACCACGGCCACAGGCTACCCATGACTTCAGTCACACATGGCTCAAAATTTTTTAATGGGAAAAAATTTTTTTTTAATTCTTTTAGAATAATTCTGTTTAGGCTCTTGAATAAACAGTTTTCCACTGTACTAAAAATATTTATTGCTCACTTAACAAGCATTGCTCACTTAACAGACATTGCTAAATGCTTTATATACAGGACCTCATTTAATTCTTAACACAACCCTGGAGATAGTTATTGTTCCCATTTGAGAGAGAAAGAAACTACAAGTTCAGAGAGTTTAAATAACTGGCTAGACCACAACAATTTTTTTTTTTTTTTGAGACAGAGTCTTACTCTGTTGCCCGGGCTAGAGTGCCATGGCGTCAGCCTAGCTCACAGCAACCTCAAACTCCTAGGCTCAAGCGATCCTCCTGCCTCAACCTCCAGAGTAGCTGGGACTACAGGCATGTGCCACCGTGCCCGGCTAATTTTTTCTATATATTTTTAGCTGTGCAGCTAATTTCTATTTATAGTAGAGACAGGGTCTCGCTCTTGCTCAGGCTGGTCTCGAACTCCTGAGCTCAAACGATCCTTCTGCTTCGGCCTCCCAGAGTGCTGGGATTACGGGCGTGAGCCACCATGCCCGGCTGACCACAACAATTTGTAAACAGCCCTACAATTAGGACTAGGTCTGATTTCAAAGTCTGTGTTTTTAATCACAGACTTTGTGCAGCAAACCACTACCTCCGTGTTGCCCCGCAGAGATGGGGCAGGACTGGTGGTTCTTACTGAACCCACTGAAGCCCTGAGGTCTGGAGTGACGCAGGATGAGAAAGGTGAGTGGAGAAAGCAAAGTCCCCACGTCAGTGGGGAGACGAGAGTGAGATCCCTCAGCTTTGGGGAGTGGTCCAAGAACAGAATTCTAGGCAGGCTTTTCTGATTTAGGGCTGCATCTGAGGATACCACCAGGAACTTGACTCTTCCAAGCTGGAACAGGAACACGTAAAAGATTTACAGGGGACACACTCTGAGAACACTGCAGGCAGAATGAATAGGCAAAATGTGGTCTATCCATACAATGGAATATTACCCAGCCATAAAGAAGCATGGAGCCCTGACACACACTACAGCATGGCTGAACCTGGAAAACATTACGCCGAGTGAGAAAAGCCAGGCACGAAAGACCACGTATCATATGAGTCCATTTCTATGCAATGTCCAGAGTAAGCAAATCCACAGATGTGCATAGAAAACAAATAAGTGGTTGCCAGGGACTATGGTCAGGGAGAATGGAGAGTGACAGCTAAAGGGAACTGGGTTTCTTTCTGGGGTGATGGTCACACAACCTTGTGAATGTACTGAGCTGTACACCTTTAAAGGGTAGATTTTATGATGTGTGAATCGTATCTCAATTAAAAAGAAGACATGGTGGACAGCTTCACAGCCTGAAGCCTCGACCCCAGGCCCCACAGCGCACAGGACAGGAATCGTAGCTGCTTCTGACTCAGGTCAGGGCAGTCGGAGCAGAGGGGTCGGCTGGCGGCCCAGCACCCTTGTCCTGCTGCTGCTCCCAGACCCTGCGTCCCCAGTTACGGCCAGGTTCCTGTGACACTTGCCTTCTCACTGCTCAGAACCGGTGCGCTTCTGAAGCTTCTCTGTAGAGTCCACCCAGGATCAACGGGCTGAGCCAGTGCAAAGCTCTCCTGTGAACAAAGGCACCCTCAAATATACTGCACCTCAGAAGCTGGACGGGAAGGGGTGGTGTTTCAGCTATAGCCACTGGGATTCTGAGGACAGAAGTGTGAGAGAAAGCTCTCCAGATGTCACTCCTGGCGCCAGAAGCTTGATGGACCAGATAAGAGCAGAGCCACCCAAGAAGTGACCTTGGTCCTGGGGGGTGACTTGGGGCTTAGCAGGCCTCCATGAACAAACCATGGGGGTGGAATTTGTACCAAGCTAAAACCAAGGGATGGGTTTACACCCAGCTCTGTCCTGTTCCAGCCCTGTGACCCTGGATATGTCGTTTAAATTCGCCAAGCCTATTTCTTCTGCTGGAAATGGGAGACTTGCCCTGCTTCCATCACATGACTGGCGAAGAGGAAACGTGTATGTGAAAGCATTTTGTTTTCTGGAAAGGATCTTACAAAAGGAAGACGAAATCATCAGTCAAATGAAACCAAGCATCTTGGAATCTCCCCATAAGCTCTGTGGGTCCAAGTACTCGGGCCTGGAATGACCACAGAGGCCCACAGGGATTTGAGGGAAGAAAAGTCCTATTTTCCTGACTTAGCACTTGCTGAGACTGTGGTCACAGGAGAGAATGTCCTGGAAAGGGAGAATAATTTCTCCAAAGGGCTGTTTATTAAAATTGTGTCCTAGAAAAGTGTGGCTCAAAGCAGAGTAACTTCCCTTTCTCCCCGCAGTCACAGCCGTGTTTCTTCCACGGCCCTTCCTGCTGTCTTGTTTGTTTGCTTGTTTCAGAGACAGGGTCTCACTGCGCCCCCAGGCGGGAGTGCACGGGCACAGTCAGAGCTCGCCGGGACCTCGGACTCCTGGGGGGTGATGCTCCTACTCAGCCTCCCAAGGAGCTGGGACTGCAGATGCCACCACCGCGCCCAGCCTGCCGTTCTCATGATACATCCTCAGGTTCAGAGTCTCCTCTCAGCCACGTCCAGTCTACTAACGGGCCCATCAAAGGCAGTCTTCATTTATGCTGAGGGGGTTTTGATCTCTAGCCTTTCTCTGTGGTTCTTTCTTAGGATTTCCACCCCTCTGCTGACAAGGCCCAGCTGCTCCTGCGTGCTGTCCACGTTAGCCGTTAGAGCCTTCGCACGTGAATCACCGTTTTAAACTCCAGACCTGATCATCTCAGCACACCTGCTGTGTCTGGCTCTGCCGCTTGCTCTGTCTCTTCAAACTGGCTCTTGCTTTTTAGGCTGCCTTGTAATTTCTTCCTGAGAGCTGGACACGATGTGCCGGGTGAAAGGAACTGCTGGGCAAAGGCCTTGAGCGACGCGGCGGTGAGGCACGGGGCGGGGCAGTGTTCTGTAGTCCTGGGAGTAGGTCGCAGCCTTCTGTTGAGCCTGTGCCCCAAGACTGGGAGTGTCACACGTTTCTGGTGTTTTCTCCCCTCCTCAGGTGGGACAGGATGGCCAGAGAAGGCTGGTGTTGGGTATTTCCCTTCCCCCAGGTCAGCCAGGCTCCGCTCAGACCCCACCGGGTCAGGCTGCAGTTAACTAGTCTCTCCCGAGAGCAAGTCCCTACGGACAGAACGCTCTGGCCTGTTTCAGTGCAGCTCCGGTCTCCGACACTTCCGTGAGAACATGGTCGGGCTCCTGCAGGTGAAGCTCACACGTTGGTGGGGGCCCCAGTGACTGAGTCCCCGTGGAGTTTTGAACTGTCAGCCGTGTCCACACTGAGCCCCAGCAATTACGGTTCAGGTTTTCCTTCCCCAGCACCAGTGTCTTTGAAGGTTTCTGCTCTGGTAAGTTGTCGATCTCTGCGTCTGCCTTTTGTGTCCAATTTAGGAGGCAACAGTTTGCCCCGTGACCTCACTGCTCTTACAGATCTAAGAATTGCTGGTTTCTTGCTTTCAGTTTGTTCAGCTTTTTACTTGTCATTAGGATGAAGTGACAGCGTCCAAGCTCCCTACATTCGGAACCAGAAGTCCCTTCATGCTGTTCTCACTTACTTTGTACATTGGCTTTTTAAAAGGTAATTTTTTATTGTAGTAAGATATACTAGCATACAAGTTATTGTTTTAACCATTCCTAAGTGTGCAGTTTGGTGGCGTTAGGCACATTCACACTGCGCAACCATCACATCATCCATCTCTAGAAATTTTCTGTCTTCCCAAACTGAAACCCCATCCCCATTAAACACCAAAACTCCCCATCCCTTGCTCCCCCAGCCCCTGGCAACCACCATTCCACTCCCGTCTCTGTGGATTTGACTACTCTGCATACCTCATACAAGTGGAATACAGCATTTGTCCTTTTTTTTTTTTTTTTGGTAGAGACAGGGTCTTGCTCTTGCTCAGGCTCATTTCGAACTCTTGACCTCAAGTGATCCTCCTGCCTCAGCCTCCCAAAGTGCTAGGATTACAGGCGTGAGCCACGGCACCTGGCCTTATTTGTCCTTTTGTGTCTGTCTTCCTTCACTTAGCTCAGTGCTTTAATTCACGCTGTAGCATGTGTCAAGAATTTCCTTCCTTTTTAAGGCGAACAACATTCCATGGAATGTCTGTACCACGTTTTGCTCATCTGTTCATCCACCAGTGGACCTTAGGGTTCTTTCCAGCTTTTGGCTATTGTGAATAATGTGCTTATTTTATTTCTGAAAATTATGTATTTTTGCAAATACATAATTTTCAGAAACAAAATGAAAAGTTCTCCACAGGGCCATCAGAGTCTTCGGAGAGTGGCATTGTACATTAGTGTCCCTGGAGTACCTGAAAGCAGGAATAGGGGAAGAGGTCTAGGAAGGGGCTTGCCTGGAGCACAGGGGGGCGAGTGAGGAGGGCAGGATGGCAGAAGGAGGTCTGTCCCAACACGAGCAGCTTTAAGGAGAGCAGAACATCCAAAGGTGAAGGTTACAAATTAGGGCTTAACTGGGTCCACCTAGGAGGTATGAGGTCATGGGGACATGGGCATGTCTGTGTTGGGGGGGCAGGTGACACCTGTACTGAGGACATAGCTTTGTCATGAGAGGACAGGGGCAGTGTTCCATGTTCAACAGGAGGGAAGTTCCAAGCTGATGGATTCTTAGGAATCTGTCCCACAGTCTCAGGAAATGGAGACGCCCAGGAACTGACACAGAGACGTAGGCCATATGGAGCAAGGGGTTTGGGTCCAAGACAATGTCGTGAGGAAGAGTTTTAAGTCACTTGTTTTAACCTTTTGAAAAACCTTAAGCAGTGTTGTGAGACCATTCAGAGTAGCCAGGTGTGCATGAACTTCGGTTCAGGACAGACTTAGATACAATCCTGGCTCTAGTTACCCTTTCAGAACCTTTTTCCTCAGCTACAAAATGAGAACACTGCTACCTGCTTCAGAAGGTTTAAATGAGAGGACCTGATTATGTGCCTCCAGAGTAGCAAGCGCCCTGCCACCCTAAAGCAACAGCTACATGGGGCATAAATGCCTCAGCCCTCAAGAGGCTGGTCCCCTAGGGGTGGGTCACATAGGACTGGTCCAGTTAGCACCAGAAGTGCCAACCAGCGGGCAAGGCACAACTGGCAGGTGATCATTTTTGCATCTGACCACTCCATACTCCTCTTGACAAACCTTTTCAAAATCAGTCTATTGCTGGAAGAAAAACCAAGATTGTCTACATCCTACCTGTGGCATAGATCTTTCTACCACACCTTGCTAGACTACCACCCAAGCTCTTGTTAGAAATTTTCACAGAAGGGGAACTTGCCACCTGACACAGTAGAACATTTCTTTGGGGGACTGTCCTAGTTGTTTTAAGTTCTAATAGGCTGGATTTTCAGTCACGCAGGCCTTGGCCCCTGGAGTCCTTGTTGCTCCCGTGACTGCTTTGGAGAGGGAATGGACAGGGGTGAGGGAAAGGGGAAATGAAGGGATCATGTTCTAGCCTCTAGAAAACCCCACACAAAGTAAGCACTTTGTAAATATTTGTTAATCTGAACTGCTCTGAATGCAGGGAAGGAGCATGCCAGGTAGTGTGTTTTAGGGAGAAGGTTAAATAAAGCATCTTGGGGACCCAGAAACTTCCGGAGAGCATGCCCTGGAATGTCCAGTTCTGAGGCATACACCACACTGAACAGGATGACTTCCTGGGAAAGACAGTCTGTTCTAGAAGAGGACAATGAGAGTCCTCTCTGATCTAGGATTTGGAGAAATCAAAGGTCTGGCTGTTGGAGACCACACCAGAAGTCAGGACTGTGCCCTCAGGTAAGGAGAAACCGAGCTGAGCAGAAAGTTCTCCCAGATGGAGAAGTTTGTTCCTAGAGAATAACAGGACCTCCTGAGGCAGGAGGAGGGATGAAGAGCCTAGTTACAGCCTGGGCAGGCAGAGGAGCTGGGCAGGAAGTGCACCTCTGGAAGGCAGGCTTGCGTCTGCTCCTCTTTCATCTAGATTTTCTGTTGGGCCACAGCCCTTCCCCAAACCCTGATGAAAATTCTCCTGTTCTCAGTTCTTTGAAACATATTTTGAAAATTTTCCACTTGCACCAGGTGGGTTCTATGGAAGGAAACAATGCCTAAACCAGAGCATGCCCTTTTTATTTTTATTTATTTATTCTTCAGGGAACTATATTCTTATACTAACATCTAGTTTATTTTTTATTTGGGTTTCACAGTATGGAGCAAATTCTAACACAGAGATGAGTTACAAATGCTGACAGTTTTAACAGCTCATCCTGCAAGATACTCTTTGAACAGAGAAAGCAAAAGCAGCTTTATTATAAAGTCTGCACAAAAATAAGGTAAGCTGGTAGCATAAATTATTTTCATGTCTCTGACAGGTTAAAAATTTTGTATATTACATATTTAAATATATTATTGCGACTAAAAAATATATATTTCACCTTTTTTTACTTTAAAAGTTATTTTGTTAATAGAGATATAATTCACATTCCATAAAATTCATCCTTTTAAAGTGTATAGTTCTGTGGTTTTAGTGTATTCACCAAGTTGTGCAGCCAGACACAGGTCTTGTTGAGAAACAAAGATGACTTCCCGACAAGGCACGTTAGCTGATCGCACGGCTAGCATGCTGCGGTGGGACCTGCCCAGGAGGCAGCTTGGGACAGTAGAAAAGGCCCTGGGCTAGGGGCCTGAAGACCTGGGTGCTATCTAAGTGCTGCAACTAGCCAGTTACTGAGCCTGTGATACCCACACTGCGATTTCCTTATCTGTAAAATGAAGGGGTTACACAAAATGCTCTCTCATTTTCTCTTTAGTTCTACCTGAGCTGCCCATATATACCTCAAATGTTTGGTTCTTCCTTGAGCCACAATAATGGTGAACTCAGAGCTCAGGGAGATGGACTCTTATGGAGACCTAGGATTCAGAAGACCTGGGGGAAGAGGACGCAGAAGGATAATGTGCTCAGAGTTTGCCCCCACCTACTTTTCCCAAGGAGATGAGCCCATTACCTATCTGTGTACACTCTCTGGGTCACCCCCTGACCCCTCTCACCCAACACCCTAGTTTCTGGGATTTCTCTGCAAATCCTCTGTCAGGGTTGCTGCCTCTTGCCACCCTCAGGATGCTGGTCCTGAACCCAGTCAAGATCTCAGGATGCTCAGGGGTGCTCCAGCTCCAGCACTTCCAGCATCTGCTCCTTGATGGGCATCTCTGGCCTTAGCAGTTCCCAGAGGTGGCTGAGAGCCTCCCTGGCCCAGCTACCTTCTTGTGACAGAGGAGTCTAATGCACTGATGACACTTTCAGGACCAGTATCATGGTTTTGCTGGTTGGATTCCTGCCCCCAGGTGGCATCTTTTATCAGGAGGCATTCCAGTTCTGAAAGGGAGGGAAGTCCAGGGTACCTAAGTTTACATTCATCTTATGGCTCAGGAGACAGCCTCATACCAGCTAGGGCTGGCCCTGTGAATGTCACACTCTATCTCTCTGTAGTGTGTGGTTGGGCATCTAGGTTTGCCAATTTCTGATTGCTTTTCCCTGGAAATAGTGACAGTACAGGTGAGCAGGAAAAGCTTAGTGTACGTAGGGTCAGCTGACACATCAGCACAAGCCCTTACCTTTCCTGAAGTTTCCAACTAATTAACGCCAAGTCATTATTTAGCTCTTAGTGCTCCTCAAAAGAAAACGGGCTCCCTGACCTCCCTGGCTAGGTGAATTCCTCTTATACCTTCTCATATAGCAAAATGTAACTCATCTTTGTGGCATTGACCAGAGCTGCAGTTTCACACTTATTTGTGATTTAGGCATCTCCCTTTCTGAATGTGAACTCAAAAGGCTAGAGATCGCTCCACAAAGCTATTGATACTAACCATCAAGTCACCCAAACCAGAAACTCCAAAGTCAGCGCTGACTCCCTGTTCTCACTTACCCCACCAATTGTCACTGTTCTCTCCTCCATCTGTCAGGAAGTCACCTGCTCTTCCTCATTCGCGTGACCCCCACTACAGGCCCTCATCTCTCACACGTTCGATTCCAACAGCCTCCTGAGTGTCTGCGGTCTCCGGGCTCAGCCCAGTCCGATCACTTGGCTGCAGAGTTATCCTCACGATGCAGATCACAGCAAAACCCTGTCCCTGCCCTCCCGCCCCGACACTGCACTGGGGGCAGCGCCCCCCGAGGAGGGGGTGGCGCACGGGGGCGCTCACGGCCGCCGAACACGCCTCCTCCGCTGGGCCCGGTACTTCGTAGGCGGCAGGGGATGGGGTTCCCCGGGGACTTACGCGCCCCCATCCCTGGGGACACCCAGGGACATCGGACCAGGGTCCGACAGGTCAGGATCTTGCTGCAAAACGAACCTTGGGGCGGGATGAACCTGCTAAGTTCTTCCGGAAAACAGTACCGGCGGGTAAAGCATCGGATGCTGTGGAGGGGCGGGGCCTCGGCGGGAAGTACTCGAACCATTCCTCTGATTGGGCCACCTGGCGCCCATCCCGAGTAATTCGCCCCTCCTATTGCCTGTAGTGGCTGTCAATATGAAGAAGGGGCCGGGCCGCCGTGGAGTCCTCTGGGAAATGTAGTCCTCGCCGGCTCCGCTCCGGAGACCTCGCGCCATTGCTGTCTTACGGCAGTTGAGCCTGGACTGAGAAAGCTGTCCTGGAGGTTCATTCTTTAAGCTCGTTCAGTCATATGACAAATATATATTGAACGCCCACTGCACGCCAAGGCAACATTAGGTGCAGGAGGTACTGTGAGGGACTCAGACGACGTGCACGCTCTCTTAGCCCAGTCCGGAGGCCGTTAACAGACCCGAATAAAATAATTACACAAACAGACGTAAAACGGCAACTGTCACGCCTGAGAAGAAATAGTAAACAGGAACGACGCGCCAGAACGGTCTCTTGATGGCGGCGGTGATTCCTCACAGACGCCTCACAGCGTCTCCTTGCCCGTGGCAGGTTTTGAGGTAGACGCCGATTATCTTTTTGGCATTTGAGGAAACTGATACTCAATCTCCCTTTTTTTTCTTACGGAGTTTGCACGGCTCACAGGAAGCTGAGCGATTTAACAGCGTACCTTCCATTCTGTCTCCTACTTCCCAACGTACCCAACAATCCAGCCGTATTTCTGATGTGTCAAAATGCAATGAAAGTGGTGAAATAATCCAAGAAAAGTGCTCAGAGTCTTTTTTATAAAATGTCTTCTTTTTTTTTGAGACAGAGTCTCATTCTGTTGCCCGGGCTAGAGTGCCGTGGCGTCAGCTTAGCTCACAGCAACCTCAAACTCCTGGGCTCAAGCGATCCTCCTGCCTCAGCCTCCCGAGTAGCTGGGACTACAGGCATGCGCCACCATGCCCGGCTAATTTTTTCTAAATATATTTTTAGTTGGCCAGTTAATTTCCTTCTATTTTTAGTAGAGACGGGGTCTCACTCTTGCTCAGGCTGGTTTTTTTTTTTTCAGGCTGGTTTCGAACTCCTGACCTCGAGCAATCCTCCCGCCTCGGCCTCCCAGTTGTGCTAGGATTACAGACATGAGCCACCGCACCCGGCCTAAAATGTCTTCTTTTCCTTTGGGTAAATACCCAGTAGTGAGATTGCCGGATCAAACGGTAGTTCTACTTTTAGTTCTTTGAGGTATTTCCATACCACTTTCCATGGAGGTTGTACTAGCTTGCAGTCCCACCACATGTTTAAAATGGCCTCTTTTTTTCTGTAGTCTTAGGGGACTCACAAATGCTGAACCCTATCCACTCCCAGAGCAAGGTGACTTAGGAGCCAAGCCCTCAGGTGAGAACTCATAAGTTGGGGAGCTGTAAGTGTGGCCCAAACCCTTTACTCCTCTGGAAGCTGGGATTTGGGGATTCCCTCCCAACTGTAAGATGCTGTGCCCAGGTTGAGATTTGTGGTGTGTGTGTCTTGGCTTTTTCTACCCATTTTGATGTGGATATTATGAATATCTCACTTGCCCAGGTGTAGGAGTCTCTCAACTAGTTTTTGTTTGTAACAGAGTCTCACTCTGTCACCCAGGCTAGAGCACAGTGATGCAATCATAGCTCACTGTAACCTCAAACTCCTAGGCTCAAGTGATTCTCCCACCTCAACCTCCAAAAGTGCTGGGATAACAGGCATAAGCCACCACACCCTGCCAGGCTTCTGAATTTCTCTCAGAGAGATTTTTTTTTCCTGAGACAGAGTCTCACTCTGTCACCCTGGGTAGAGTGCAGTGGCGTCATCATAGCTCACTGCAACCTCAAACTCCTCATCCTCCTGCCTCAGCCTCCTGAGTAGTTGGGACTATGTGCCATGACGCCTAGCTAATTTTTCTATTTTTAGTAGAGACAGGGTCTTGCTCTTACTCAGGCTGGTCTCGAACTCCCGAACTCAAACAATCCTCTCAGAGAGATTGATCCACATGTAGCTGTTTATTCGGTGCATCCATTGAAGAATGGAAATTTAGGAGCCTTCTATTCTGTCATCTTTCTGATGCCCAATCAAATAAAACTCAACATGCAACAAGAATGTGGACTTGCTGGCCAAGTCACTTTTGTTCCATGGTATTCAGGGTATCAGCAGTTTCCCCTCCTGGAATTTCCTGGGCAGCTGACCCTTCAGGTGTATCATCACTTCGCCCACCCTGGGTGCTTGCTCCTCTCCCACTAAGGGGACCTCCTAGAATGGGGACACTACAGGCAATGATGTTATTGGGCCAGGGACCCTCTGATCCCATTGTTTTCTTGCATGCGCTGATGTGAGCTACTTTAATCACTAACACTTTACTCCCAGAAAGTTCAAGGTCACGCATAGACCAAAACTGCTCTCTTTCCCTGTTATATTAGCTCAATATAATTCTCTTTGAAATATTTAACATACACATCACTTTTACCTCATTTCCTTCAAACATGGCTACAGCAATTGTGCATCTTTGCTAAATTATTCCCTTCAAGTGTATAGGGCATCATTACATTTTTATCCTGGAAACTTTCTTAGTTTTTTTTCTAAACTCCTTACAGATTCTTTGGGTCTATTGTTATATCTCTTGCCTAGTAGTAACTGACTGAACCAGTGTCTAGCCCCCTTTCTCCTCTGTTAGTCTTTTAGCTGCAATCAACAGTATAAAACTGACAGAGCTATAGAAGTTTCATTCATTTAATGCATAATTCTAAGGTCGGGTGTGGTGGCTCACACCTGTAAATCCTAGCATTCTGGGAGGGTGAGGCAGGAGGATCACTTGAGGTCAGGAGTTCGAGACCAGCGTCAGCAAGAGTGAGACCCGTCTCTACTGAAAATAGAAAGAAATTAGCTGGACAACTAAAAATATAGAGAAAAAATTAGCTGAGCATGGTGTACCTGCCTGTAGTCCCAGCTACTCAGGGAGCCGAGCAGAAGAATCGCTCGAGCCCAGGAGTTTGAGGTTGCTGTGAGCTAGGCTGACACCACGGCACTCTAGCCCAGGCAACAGAGCAAGACTCTGTCTCCAAAAAAAAAAAAAAAAAAGATGTGCAGCAGAGAACAAGAGTGATGTGAGTGAGGTTAGCAGGCTATTTCAGTCAACCTAGGTGAGTACTGTTGGATAAGGGTGGGGAGAGAGGACATAGAAGCAGTCATCTTTTTGATACTTTTGATGTATAATCCATAGGACTTGATTGAATGGATGAGATGTCTTAGTCCATTCTGGCTGTTATAACAAATTGCCACAAACTGGGTAGCTTATAAACAGAAGTTTATTTCTCACCGTTCTGGAGGCTGGCTGGGAAGTCCAAGATCAAAGCACTGGCAGATTCAGTGTGTAGTGAGGGTCATTTCATAGATGGTGCTTTCTTGCTAAGTTCTCACATGGCGCAAGGTGCTAGCTAGCTCTCTGAAGTCTCTTTCATAAGGGCACTAATCCCAATCACAAGGGCTCTGCCTTCATGATATAATCACCTGCCAAGGGCCCCACCTCGTAATACCACCACCTTAGGGATCAGAATGTCAGCATATAAAGGGGAACACAAACATTCAAACCATAGCAACATGGGAGAAAGAGTGTCTGTTGATAGCACGAGCAAGTGTGTAGATGTAGTACCACATGCTGGAGGTAAACAGATTGGGACTAAAAGCATCAGTTTAGTTAAGGACATGTGTGGTTTTGTTTTGTTTTGTTTTTGAGAAAGGGTCTCGCTCTGTTGCCCAGGTTGGAGTGCAGAGACACAATCATAGCTCAGAATAACCTCAATGCCAGGGCTCAAGCAATCCTCCCACCTCAGCCTCCCAGTGGCCTGGGATTACAGGCATCAGCTACTATATCTGGCCAGGACGTGTGTTTTGATGTTTCAGAGACATCCAAAAGATGATCTCTTGGAGACACTTGAAGCTAGGAATCTGGTGTGCAGGGGAGAAGAGAAATCTGAGCTAGACCTAAAGCGAGGTCTTTTGTAGCCATGGAAGTGTCCAAGATCGCTTGGGGACACCATCTACCCAAGGTGAACGGAGAGTACATTCCAACTAACCAGAAGCACGTTAGAATTCGGCTACGCAACACTCCAAAAGCCCAAGAGGAGACTGGTGCTTGTTCTAGAGAGAAGAGAATACCCTACCCAGCACACGTGAGAAGAACAAAGTGTCCATTTCAACAAGCCAGAGACACACACTCACGACGCGCTTGTAGCTTCGCCATGATGAAGCGGGGTCTGAGACAAGAAGGTGACGTAAGGCTCCTGCCCCAGCGCGGTCACTGCCTAGAAGCACGGGATGGAGAGTCAGGTTGGTCCTCCACAGTCCCACACGTGTTACCTCCTTGCTGATACGGAGGGAAAGACCCGAGGAGTCCCTCGGCGAATGTTCACACCCCTACTGCCCGGCTTACACGGAGACCGCCTAGCAGGGTGCAGTGGACATGGGCCAGAAGCTTGGCCAAACCCGGGGGCCGGATCCCCACCGCTCGCGACACCCCGACTTCGCCAGGAGTGCGCAGGCGCTGCCGGAAGTGGCCCCTGGCTTCCGGTTCCTGGACAGCCGCCTGCTGCAGTAAGTCGCCTCGCTGCCACTTCCGCTGGCCTGCGCAGTTGGCTGCCAAGCTGGAGACCCGGGGTCTCCTGGAGGCTGCGCGAGGCCATCTGGAGTCCTACTTACCCCCGCCCGGCGCGCCGCGGTAATTGGCAGCCCACGCCGGGCAGTCGCTGCCCCGTGGAGACCAGAGGTCCCGGCCTGTACTCCTGCTGCGCAGCGGAGCCTGGAAAGGCGATCCACGCCTGGTGCTGTCCTCCCGGAATAACGCCAGAATGTTCTGCTGAGTTCCACAGAGTAAGTGATTTTACTTCCTTAATTAACGGCAAGAAGTCATTCATTCACCCTTTGCAAACCATAATCCCGCCAGTCTTCAAAATTCACTTCATTGCCATCTAAAACCACTGAAGTGTAAAAAAGAAAAAAAGTTCACCTCCTTGCTATCAGCATAAAATAGCATTTATTAGACGACAAATTGCACATCAGATAAACGTAATCACTGCCTGTTGAGAGCTTGCAATCTAGAGCTAAGACTGATGAAAATGCACCAAAAACAGTAAAATTAAAACATTACACAAATAGAAGTGCATACAACAAATATACTTTTGAGGTATCCAAAGGAACTAGAGATTACAGCACATTCTTAGGTTTATATAGATGAATATTTATATTGTATCCCCCTCCACAGACTGTTAATGCAAGAAGGAATGTCAATTTAAAAACAAGACAAAACACCTGTAGTCAGATGAGCCTTAGAAAGATGGGTAATGCTCATTTTTATATTAGATCAATAGCTCTCCTAATCTACAAAACGAAAACAGATGAACATATATACATTTCTAATGAAGATCATTTTGTTACTTTTTAAACATATGGTCAAAGCAAAAACACTTTGCTGCTAAAATCCCACAGGGATAGCAAGTTTAATGAACATTCAAAATAGACTCTTTATTCATATAAATTATAACCTATGTCTCTCCTTGTACACATATGCAGTATTATTTCGCAGATTACTTTGAGCAAAATCTGCAGTTTCAGATTGTATGGCATCTTATGGTGCAGTCACCAGAACATTGCCACTTAATTTTATGTGGAATCTCAGGAGGCAAAGACTCAAAATGGTATCTTCTGTGAAATGTCATTTGTTTTGAGTTTTAACTCCTTGAATTATTGGGTTAGTCATTTTCTATGTTAAATGAGGAGATGTGAATAGACTATTACCTGTAGTATCAAATCTCTAAGCAAAACTATTTTGAGTCCAACTCATTCAAGAAATAAATTCCACAGTTTCTTAAATTACAAAATGTAAACTGCTAACATCTGAATTCCATTGAGAAAATGCTGTTTTCATCAATGATGGCTATTTAGCAGAACCTGATATTCCAGCAATCATGTTAGTGAACTGTGAGACACACATTCATCATTGCATTCACAACAAAAAAGAAATTTGAGTCAGTTTCTTCAGCACAAAGTTTTCACTCTGCATAGTGTGTCAACACCTATGCTGCAAAATGTAGTTAACTAACCATACATAGCAATAAATTCTTGCATTTAACTTTTCATTCCTGTATTAATTTTTATCCAGTATTTGTTAATAGCACCTAAAATGGTAGGCTAATAATATCTCTGAGTCAATGATGATTTTATGGAATCTCCATCACTTGACACTAAATAGGACAAAAAAGCCATCTTCATAAAAACAGCCTAAATCTCACCAGCAGACACATCTCTTCCCTCAATTCCCTGGGGGCAAAGCAGCTTGAATTACATCCAGCAAATGTTTTTAGGTACAAGTGCACAATAAGGCAACAACTGAAAATATACCTATTTCACAGTAACTGACACTCAGGTAAGGTATTTTTTTCTTTTTTTCTTTTTTTTTTTTTTTGCATACCAATCATTAACAATATTATACCAAAAAGTCACTTTAAGTACACCCATGTGTATTTTAGTATTTCTGTAGAAGAATATTATTTTTCTAATCTTCTATGGAGGTTTCTCATAATCTTCTATAGTCTGGAGAATAAATAAAATTGCAAAAAATGAGGGGTTGTGAATAAAGCCTTAACAGGAAAGGCAAATTTCCATACTGAAGTGCAGAACAGGATGTATGACACAAATTCTTACCTTCCCCTACACTTTCTTAGGAGAAAAAAAAAAAAAAACGATGAGAGTGTCCATCTTTTTTCTCAGCCCCATTCTGTCCAAGTGCCTAAGATATTCCTCTCCACTTCTGCAGCAACTCTGCTAGTAGGGCCTTCTTTCCCAATTATATGGCCCACCCTGCAACTCTTCAGTCTTTGATTGAAATATAAGGGCCCCTTATAAGTGCTGGTGAGGCATTATGCCAGTTTCTCCCTCTGAGGGCAGAAGCAAGAGAGCAGGGAGGTTGTGTTCTTGTTGATAGTTTAAAAAGATCATTATATCCCAGAGGTGGCTAATAAGAAATCTAACCGGAGACTATCTTTCTACACAATTCAAAGTACCTCAGACACACAGACCCGAAGACCATAAGGCCTCATTTTTAAATTTAAGACCCTAAAGCACTAGCAGACTGGTGTCCTGTATCCTAAGAGTGGAGACATCAGAAACAAAGAGCCAAGTCTGACCTTTACATACACATGGTCTCAACTGTGGATCTGCAAGCAAGAATGACAAAAGGGGATGGGGGGTAAGTGAGCTGGATTAGGGCTGTTAGTTTCAGCTTTCTTCTCACCTAACAGTGTCTTTCTACCCTGATCACTGTTAAGAGCTCAGCTGCAGTAGCCAGTACGTTTTGTATAGTAAGTTCTCAATCTGCTGTTCTGTAGAAAGAACACCTCCAGGTACTACCTTCCATTCAATTAGTCCTTAACAAGCCTTTATTTTTGCTCATGAGATTTTTCCTGCAATAATTCCATTTTAGTAAATACTGTACTTTCATACTATCTATTTAAATAGAATAAGACCATTCTTACATCCCACTCAAAAGGACGTATATTGTTTTGTTGATAGGTATGCAGTCAGTTTCACTTTAAAGAGAAATTCTATATGAATGTATATTTACAACATTCTGTGGTTCTTTAACATTAATAACCATACTATTTAACAATATTTTTGCTCCAATATTTAAGTATAATAGCAATATCTAAAGACATACATATTACCAAGTATGTTGATGAAATCTAACAATTTTCTACATGTATTTTTCTTTGGAGATGGAGAGGAAATGTTATGGACATTTTTTTAAAAACCAAAACCCAACTAAAACCTTCAGGACTACACTCTGCAAAGTTTGAAATCTCTTATGTGATGACAGGGATGGGAGTTCAAACTCGAAGTCCTGAGTAGTTTTCTGTTGCTTTATAACTGTACATGTAAGGCAGGCTTTGGGTGAAGTTCAAGGAGAGTGAAGCGGTTCCAGGATGCAAGTACACAGGGCAGCTTCCGTGATGATGACCATCCTCACCTACCGATCTCAGCCTCCCCGGCTGCCTGTGGTGCTGATACATGATGTGAATGCCAACAAATGATGCAGTGTTGCTGGATGCATGGCCTTGGGAGTTAGAGAGACCCAAGTTTAAATGCCAGCTTCACGATAATGTGGTATTTTTTGTATGCTGGGCCCAATACTGATTACCCTGTAAGGGCTTCAGTTTATTTATAAAACAATGACAGTCTTTTCTCTGTCACAAATTTAACCTGAAGATTAACTTAGATAATATACCTAAAATATCTAGCATGCTCACTAAGAAATAGTTATAAGAAACAGTTACTCATAACAAGACAGGTAATGTGCTTCAGTAGAGGTATGGAGGCAAATCATCTTAGAGAGGAGCAAGTACTTATCCTCCCCAAGTCAAGTGCAGCCTCCAGAGAAGGGCTGTAATCTGGTTGCCAAAACTCCTCGCAAACAACTGGGTCAGAAATGCCAATACTGCCCAACATCAGATCTGAGAATGGCAACTCCATGAATACAAACAGCCATCAAGATACCAACTAGTTTTGGGAACTTTTTACAGGGGCAGAAAAAACTTCTAAACTCCTCTAAAAATTCACACATAAAATAATCTCATACAAATATTACATTCAAATAGTTATAGCCAAAAAAGTATAAAACGGATATAAAAGCATTTACTTTCCGAGATATTTCTGCAGAACTGACAAAAAAATAAATAAATTCTCCTCCTTCTAAAACTTAGAAACAACATAAAATTAAAAGAACTCTAGCAATAGCCTTCATTTTAATGAAAACTGAATTTAAACAAAAGTTCTGTATCTTTTTCTGGCTCATAAAAATGAAATTTGAACAATAACTGAGTTTGAATGCTGGCTTCATTCACTACTAACTTCATTCACATAATCAATGTCACATTGATTATGCTTCCTCAGTTATAAAATAGAAATAATACTGCCTAAATCAAGGTTGTGGTCAAAATTAAATACAAGGGCTGTCTGGAAAGTATCCAACCATAATTTTCACAATTTTTCATATTCCATGGCTGGATACTTTCCGGACAGCCCTTGTATACATGGAATGTGTATAAAGTGCTTAGCACAGTGTCTGGCACATAAACAGTGACAATTTCCCACTGTACAGATACTGAAAAGCCCACTCACACTTGTTATATTTACTTTGTGTGTTTCATATGCGTTCGCTTATGAGCAATGAGATCCGTCTTCACCCTGAAACCTTTCCCACACATGGTGCATTTGAAAGGCTCCTCTGGCCTGTGGGTCTTCTGGTGGTATGCAAGTTCTGACTCCGAAGTGAAACTTTTTTCACATGTTTTGCATTTATGGGGCTTTTCCTCCGCATGAGTGTCCTGATGAGAAACAAGCTCAGAGAAACAAGGAAAGGTCATGTCACAGTCAGGACATTGTAAGGGTTTGAATTTTGCAAATGAAAAAAAATTTTTGTCATCGTCACTGCGGCGTTCAGAATCTTCCTTGTGGGCCTTCTCGGGGACAGCAGGACATGAGGACTGCTCAGAGGTCTTCATGCAGTGAGTGTGCGGGTACTCCGGAGTCACTATCTGTGTTTCCTCGTCCAAAGCAAGATCTGTTTCCTGATCCGCACATTCATCACTGTTAGCACATTCCTTGACTTTTTCGGCAGTGTGGCTCTTCCCATGCCATGCTGCACATTCGTTACACACATAGGGTTTCTCCCTCCTGTGGCTTTTCATGTGCCGGGACAGACACGAGCTCCGGCGAAACTTGGCACAGCACCTGAGACACTTGTAAGGCCTCTCACCAGTATGGATTCTGATGTGTGCCCTCAGGTAGGCTCTATGATTGAAGACCTTCCCACAGTCATCACATTTATTTGTTTTATTTATTTTCTCTCGAAAATGCATTTTCCGATGCAAAGCAAGGTATGCTTTATCGCTGAAGTTTTGGTCACAGTCAGGACACTTGTACACATTTTCGGCTTCTTCCCAGGGAAATTCAAGAATTTCAGAAAGTGCTCTGGCTCCTAAACATTCAGATAGTTCTACTAATGGGGTATGGTTGTCAATGGTAACTAAAAGGCTTATGAACTTTTTTTTGCAAGGGGGAGTTCCACCTGATATTTTCTCTTCAGGGTTTTCAACTCCATCCTCAGAGGGGCTTTCTGGGTACTGGACAGGGGATGCAGGTATGGGGTACTCTTCTAGGGAAAGTTCTTCAAGTTCCATAGACTCTAGGCTTAACTGCCGATTCATCTCAGTCTCACCTTCCACTTCTGTTGATAAAAACAAAACAAAGCAAAACATAGACAACACCTTCAAGTGGTACTGGGGAAAAAAACAAGCTCAGGTAGTTAAAGTACACAAGAAAACTGCAGGTGGATTACCCTGCAATCCAGACACTGATAAATATGCAAAATCAGGAGACAACAGATTCTCCCAGCCTCCCAAATGATCCGGTTCTAGGTGATCCTGCAAGGGAGAGGAGCAGAGAATAGCCATAACTAAGTCAGAGTCCAGTGGGATAGGTACTAATGACAACCTTGGTAGACATTGTCTAGAGGTGAAGTTTTCCAGTTAGTCTCTTTAGATCTCAAGAATTTTTCATCATTTAAGCTATCTCAAGTGACAGCTGAGCAATTACAATTGGAAAAGAGATTGGATTCATATTTATTAAGAAAGAAAGGGCAAGTGAATATTTTTCTAACTTAACATAGAAACACACAGGTTACCAGAAATAGTTTTATTACCACCAGAAGTCTCCAAAATTTCTCTACCCCTCACTGAGGAAAGATCAAGGTAGAGCTGCTGGGTGTACTGCAGGCAAGTAATAGCCAGTCTTACTACAAAGACAGCTGACAAAACTTGGGCCTACCAAAAAGCATCCCTTTTAATATTTTTCCAAATATTCTTCCAGAAAGAAAGCTCAGAGCATCCACATGGGGTCCCATTAAGACTTTGGCTCAGTACTAATCTGCAAGTGCATGAGGAAACTACCCAACCACCAAAGGAACCACCAAAAAGGAATATACAGAGCAATAATCAGAGTTCACACAATGGTTCATGTTCCCACCAGCCAAAGTGGAAAGACCCTCTAACACATAAGACATCAAGCAGTGTCCTCAGAAAAATACTGCCTTTGCAGTAGGTCAAATCGGCCCCAGAATAAAGGCTGATCTGAACCCAATCCTACAAAGCAAAATAACACACCTTGAAAGGATCAAACTGACCCCAAGTAACTTAACTATGTCCCACAACAAAGTCCAAAAATATTTTTTTTTCCTGAGACAGTCTCACTCTGTTGCCCTGGCTAGAGTGCTGTGGCATCACCCTAGCTCGTAGCAACCTCAAACTCCTGGGCTTAAGCAATCCTACTGCCTCAGCCTCCCGAGTCGCTGGGACTACAGGCATGCACCACCATGCCCGGCTAATTTTTTCTATATATTTTTAGTTGTCCAGCTAATTTCTTCCTGCTTTTTTGGTGGAGACAGGGGTCTCGCTCTTGCTCAGGCTGGTCTCAAACTCCTGAGCTCAAACGATCCTCCCGCCTCGGCCTCCCAGTGTGCTAGGATTACAGGTGTGAGCCACCGCGCCCAGCCCAAAAATAGTTTTGAAATACAACAAAATACATTACCAAACAACATAAAATTCACAATGTCCAACATTCAATCAAAAATTACCAGGCAAGTAAAGAAGAAGGAAAATATGACCCTGATCCATAATTAGGAGAAAAATCAATCAACAGAAACATATCCACAAGTGACACTGATGATAAAACCAATATGAAAAAAACGTTTAAATAGCCGTTATAAATACATTCCATATGTTAAACGAGGCAGAAGAAAACATGAATGTGACAGAGAGAAGTGGAAGATATACAATATGAGTTATGGGATAGCTTACATACTCAACCCATATTCCTATGTCAGAGATAAAACCTACTCAGGCATAGGAATCCACATGCATATAGTTCCTCTAAGGTGAGAAAGGCACAGCACCTCCTTGAGTAAATCAATTTCCAATCTTTAGCAAATGTCAGTAACCTATACTGATGGGATTTCCCATGTAAAACTGTAAATTGACTTCATCAAATGTTTGGCAAGACTACCAGATATTGCCACTTCTCATGCAAAACCACAGTCCCTCTACTAGACTAGATTTTAAGAAATCATGTCGTACTTTAAAACTTGCTCTTTCATTCAGTTATCATATTCACATAAATCACCCAGGGACAGGTCCCACTCCACCATATCAACATGTGTACAAGGCATGAAATCCTCATCCTAGAACTGATGAAAGTTCCAAAATGCAGGAAAAACAATTGCCTTACCCATCAAGGCCACATCCTCAAAACACTCCTGTGTGGCATCTCTGCTGAGGGACCTCTGGACAGGGTGCAGACTCACACACTCCTCTTGAGAAAAATACACAGCCAGATCCTCAAACAGCATTGGTCCCTGAAACAACATGACAGCCCAACTCAGTACAAGAGACCTGGGAGGGTCAGCCCCTTTCTTAGTCTAGGAAGACTGAGCAGAGCTAGAAACATCAGATGCAAGGGAGAAAAGGGCTTGGTGTAAAAGGTTCCTGAGAACTGGGATGGGGTGTTAATGGCTTCTAAGGGGTAAGGTGGGGGTTAGGAAGGAAAGAATAAACATGGATATAAATTTTGAGGCAGTGGAGTAAGGATCAAGACAGTACATTGTGAGAATGATGTAGTATCTCCTGGAAAACAAAAGATGAGGGAACAACAACTCTTGGGGATGGAAACCATTAAGTGAGGATGCTCTAAGAAGACTGGGCAGCCCAGAAAGAATAATATAAGAGATAAAGGTTCCAGGGTTCTCCCAACATCCTTCCCTTTGCTATTCCCTCTTTTTTTTCCCCAGGACACTCACTGCTATACTGTGAGGCCTACTTTTCCTCCCCTAATGGTATGATGAAAAATCACCAGGGCTTTATTATTATTATTCAACAGGTCAGGTGTGGAGTGAAGCCTAGAAAACTACAATTTTGAGAAGCGTTCCAATAAGACACTTTGAGAAAACTCTCCTATAGGCTCCTCCAAAGGGCTCTGCTCCCAGGTGGTGGTTCTGAAAGGAAGAAGCTGGTAAACCCCTTGTATGTCCCAGGACTAGGAACGAAGACAGCTTGGCGAAAGGGCTGGCAGCGTATCAGACACACCCCATCACGATCGGCATGCCTAAGCCTCCTCCAAAGGAGGTGGTCAGGCAGAGGCCTGAAAGCAGCAACGAACTGGGATGGCAAAAAGGTAACTCATCTCACCTGGGCCTCGGCTGCTGGGAGCGCGGACGCCATCTGGGGAGGTGGGGGTAAGGGTGCCTTCTTCAAGTCGCCACAGGCACTTGGGGACAAAGCTGCGAGGGAAGATAACAGTCCCTAATGGAGCCAGTTCTTCTGCAAGGCTGCTCCACGCACCCCCAGCCTCCCTCGATTCTGCCCAAATCCTTTAAGAACCTGAGCCGACTGCTCCTCTCCCCGGCCCAGCCTCGAAGGGTACCCACTTACCAGTCCGGGACTAATGACAGCCTCGTGTTGCCCGGGCAGACGCAGCAAAAAGCGACGCCCGACGGTAACGCAACAACCAGGGCCGCGGCCACCGCAAAACTCCCACGCTCCCATGCTCCCCCACGCAGAGCTGCGGGGAAAGCCGCCGGAAGCGACCCGCCCCTTGCCGCATTGGCCATCTGCCCTTTGATTGGTCAGCGTGCTCCCGAGGGGGCAGTCCTTCTTTTGTGTTGACCAATCGGACACCTCAACCGAGGACCCATCGCACACTGGGCAGGGGCGAGAAGTAGTTTTCCTTCCTTTCTCCAAGCATTTCCGCTTCCGCTGACGGGGTCTCCCCGGGGAGCTCGGGGCCTGTTGACCCGCTGAGGTGCAGCCTTAGGGTGACCCCTGAGGAACGTAATGTGTCCGAGAAGAAGGAAAGCAAGAAGACAGGGAGACTCCAGAACTCGAATCGGTAACGAAATGTGGGCTCGGCCGGCACCGCCCTGGAGGCCTAAAATTTGGGCCTGGCCGGGTGAGGTCCTGAGAGCCCAGGGTCCCGGGCCTAGCCTTGGCCAGAGCAGCCTGCTGTGTCTCGGGCGAACTATGGGGCAGCGAAATGTAAAGGGATGTCTTTATGAGTTCATAAAGTTGAGATCGGTATAGGCCGGGGTGCTGGTCTCCGACCCGAAGGATTCCGGAGGCATTGTGCGTTGTACCAGCCGAGTCATCAGGCTCGGACCCGCGGCGGACCTCAAGCGGGAGTAGAGACACTGGTTTGCCTCACAGGACGTTTTTCACCTCCTAATACCTCACATTCGACCTGCCCTAGTGCCAGACATTCCCCATGTTAGTGCTACTGGGTGCTGGGGTATAGAGATTTGGAATTAGAAAATTGAGTTCCTTCGCCAGCTCTGCCACTGATTGGTCGGTAATCTGGACCGATTTACAACTTTGCTTTCCTCAACCGCTTAGAGTTCAGTATGCCTCTCCTGCCTAACTCAGAGGGTAACTGCAAAGATTATAAGATAATATAGGTGAAAGAAATTGTCAATTTACAAAGATGTTTGGGGAAAGGAAAAGACGAGGATGACAGGTCCCCTGACAGAAAAGCCTGAGTAAGTCTGAACATATTTCCTTATTCTAGTGCCAGGATGCGCCTGTACCTAAAAGGTTACTCAGTGAATGGTTGCATGGTTATTAAAACAATTTGAGAGTTGACAACTTAGATAGTGGGATTTAGTGGACTATGAGATAGGATAGTTTCAGCTGGTAGTAACAGAAAACCCACCAAAACGATATTCAAAGATAGAGCATTTAGAGCTCACTGACAATATCAGTGGCTCACTGACAATATCACGGTCTCAACACTTAGATATTTCTTCTCTGCCATCCTTAGCATGTTGGTGAAGGTGACAATAGACTCCAGGTAATACATCCAGACATATATTCTGTCATATAGCCAACCTAAACCAGTCATTAGCAAAAACAAAAGATTATCATAATCTGGCCAGGCATGGTGGCTCACACCTGTAATCCTAGCACTTTGGGAGGCCATGGCAGGAGGATCGCATGAGGCCAGGAGTTCAAGACTAGGCTCACCAGGAGCAAGACCCTGTCTCTACAAAAAATAAAGAATTAGCTGGACGTGGGGTGGGGTGCACCTGTATTCCCACCTACATGGGAGGCTGAGGCAGGAGGATTGCTCAAGCCCAGGAGTTTGAGGTTGCATTGAGCTATAATGGTACCACTGCACAGGAGACAAAGCAAGACCCTGTCTCAAAAAAAAAGGAAAATGATTAACATAACTGGCTTTGGCCCATTTTGCTTCACCCGCTGGCACTCGGGGAAGAATCCAGCCTTTCATGATCATCCACCTGCACAAAATCAGGGTTCTGTTGGAAAAGGAAAAAAAAGTAGAAATGAAGTCAGATAGGAAGCTAGTAGTATCTGCCACAAGTGACGTCTCTTGACAGCTAGGTCAGAGCTAGGCCTTGTGGGAATGGGTCATAAACAAAGTACCTGGGGATTCCAGGACAGGTGGAAGAATGGTAAGAAACTTCCCTACAGGCTAGACCAATCCAAAGCATATATGTTAAAGAAGAGCTAACCAGCCTGGTATATGTAAACCTAAACCAAAGGAATGCTCATCATGGAGTCCTGGTGCGGCCATGTAGTCATCTTTCCCTTCTTGCTTTGTGCTTATATTTAATGCTGTTATTATTTAAGGGATGTCTCATTTTGGTCTCAGATTCTCCTGGTCTGGATTTGTGGCTCTTTCACCAAAAATAGAGGATCTCACGGCTCTTTCCTTTAAACCTTGTTCTCATTATTACAAAGAAATAAATATAGTTTCCAATGACTAGAAATGGAGCTTGTGTTATTAACACTCAGTGGATTACCAGAGAGAGGAAACAAAATTTAGCTCTAGACCTTTTTTTTTTTGAGACAGAGTCTCACTTTGTTGCCCAGGCTAGAGTGCCGTGGCGTCAGCCTAGCTCACAGCAACCTCAAACTCCTGGGCTGAAGCAATCCTTCTGCCTCAGCCTCCTGAGTAGCTGGGACTACAGGCATGTGCCACCATGCCTGGCTGTTTTTTCTATATATATTTAGTTTGGCCAATTAATTTCTCTCTATTATTAGTAGAGATGGGGTCTCGCTCTTGCTCAGGCTGGTTTCGAACTCCTGACCTTGAACGATCCGCCCACCTCGGCCTCCCAGAGTGCTAGGATTACAGGCGTGCGCCACCGTGCCCAGCCCTTAAAAGAGCCCATCAGATTGAGACTTCTGAGAGCAGGGGTTTGTCTGAGACTTAACTGACCTAGGAGTTACAGAGATGAGATAGCCAGGACTGAAGTTGTGGCATTGCCTCTTTCTGCCTTGCAGCACGCAGAAAAGTTGTCTTTGGAGGAAGGAAGCAAAGAGGCAGCCTTGGGTAAAAAGAGTTCCAGAGAGTGAGTCAGAGCCTTCTGTGTCCTGCTGTGTATGATGCCCTCATAGTCAGGAAACCTACTTAAATGAAATCCATTTTGGACCTGTCAATTATTAAGTTTTTTTTTTTAGTTGTTAGTACCGAATGATAGAGGGAGTTTAGTGAAACAAATGCTTTCAGTTTCTTGCTGGGAGGGAAAATGAGTATGTTCTTTTATTTAGTAAAACAGGATGTGAGTATTCCAGTCACTCCAACTGTAAACAAGCATTTGGTTTAAGTAAGCATCAGTCTCTCGTGAGTTTGAATGGTAAGCCCAGTCTCAGGGTACACTGACAATATTAGTGGAGAACCAGACCCTCCCAGTGTACTGCCCTGACCCTCTGAGATTGGTCTGTGTGGCCACATGGTTGTCCTCTGCTACCTCTATCCTGGTTCTAATTGCAGGAAACAGTATCCTCGGTGTTCTATCTTACACACTTACATCATTTTACACTGAAGGAGAATTTGTTTGGAAGCAAAATATTTGGTTCTTGGCTGTAGTGGTTTTGATCCATGCAGATATTAATAAACCCTTCTGAACCATGAGTCAGAATAATCCATTCTAACTCATGACAGTCTCATGGACCCTTTCAGCTCTTCTGAGAGTGTTCCCAGGGTGGTCTCTCAGAACAGATGCTGGTCAACAAGATACAGGGGTTGCCATGAAGTAGCATGTTCGTGATTTGTTTCTGGGCCCCTGGGAAAAATGTTTTCAGGGGTCTGCCTGGAAAGACTACTTTTGGAAACTCACGGCTTTCCTCCTCTGTAAGTCAGGAAAGTTGTAATCCAAGGGAAGGCATCGTGGCTTTTAATGATGAACCAGTTCGTTTGTTTCTTGGCTTTTATCCTTCACGGTGGGCACTCGGGAATGCTACTGGAGAGAGGAGCTTCACTCTGCATGCTGTGATGGCCTTGGGTGGGTGTTTCATCATCTGTAAAATAAGGACAGCAGAACTGTCTTTCAGGATCATTGGGGAAAGTAAGTGAGAACATTCAGGAAGGATTATAATGAAATGTTTAGCACATGACAGACACTTATCAAATACGCATTCACTCATATTCCATTCTAGAAGTTCCATTGTACAACAAACACCTCTTTTGAAATACTTATCAACTGCCTTTTGATGATACATCTCTGGCAGAGAGAGTGACTCAGTCATCATTTGTACCCAGAGTGAGGAAAGAAGGAAGGAAAAGAATCCAGTATCCAAGCTTGGCCCTAATCTCACTCACACTTGCTTTTTGTTTATGAAAATATCATGATGCTTGTCCGTATAAATAGTATGTCTGAAAGGATACCAGGACATGAGGAAGAATGGTACGTGGAAAACTCTGGGACTGAGAGTCAGAGGGAAGGAAACTGACTTTTCACCGTATATCCTTTTGTTTGGCTTTTTTAAAAGATTTACCATAGGCATGCATTACTCCTAAAAAAAATGTTTAGTGTCAGAAAATTCCCCCAAGTTAAACCAAAACATGTTGTACACAACTGTAAAAATCATTATATGAAGATGAAATATAAATGGCTCATAAAAGTTTTTAAGTGAAACTCAGTAAGAAATGCCCATTAAAACAGTGAGATCTTTTTCACTTAGATTAATTACAGAAAGGTGAAGAAAAATAGCCCACGTTGGTGAGGGTGTGGGCCGTGTGCCCTGCTGTGGGAGAGGTAGAGTCTTATCACTCATAGTATGAGAATAAATTGGTAAAACCTTTCTGGAAGGCAATCTGGGGTTTGTTTCCAAAGTTAACATATGATTAATTTAAAATGATTTAACCAGCATTTCCCTAAGGAAATACTTGCAGTGTTTTGTAGTTTTTGTGTACAGGGTTGTGAGTTACAACCTTGTTTCTGACCTGAACCTGATTCCCAGGCCCTGCTCTCCTCCCTTCCCTATCCCACCTGCTGACTGCCTTTCCCCAGTAGAGCCATAGGCAGCTGGGGTGTGTGGGGGAAGTTCAATATCACCCAGGGTTAGCATAAGAGAGCAGTACTGGGCTTGGTTCCTCTGTGGGCTAGATAAGAGCCTGGGGACCATGCGGGAGCGGCCTGGGTGAAAATTAAAATGCCTTCATTTCTGGAGCACTTTTGGCCTTGGAGATTCATGGGCCTTAGAGAAGGGCAGAGCCTGCCTAGACAGATGGTCGCTTGCTGCTCTCCCTGGGCTGGAGGTGCTGATCACCGCTTGGTCTCCAAGGCTGGCAGAGGGCTGTGCAGCTGAACAGACAGGAATTGAAGACTTCCCTTCAAACAGGCACCTCCAAACAGGTGCCACTGCCTGGCAGCTTGGTATATGGCAAGGCTCCAGGGACTGCTGACTGTCCACCACGGGTGGCCTTTAGGCATCTCCCTGCTTGGCCCATGTCCAGAGGGTGAAAGGAGTGATGAGTAAGTAAGAGAAGACCAGTTATGTGCCTGAAGAGACCTTGGAGCCACAGGGAGGACAGACAGAAACTCTCAATTCTGGGTGAAACAACTAGAGGAGATGACAGCTTTACCCCAATTCCACAACCAGAAGAGATTCAATTATAGCAAAACTTTCTGTAACTGGAAAGCTTTTTTTTCTTAAATTTATTATAGAAGTCCAGTAGATAAATTGAAGGAAAGGATAGTCATTACAAAGCAAGTAGCCTGTTAGGATCAAGTGGAAGAAATATCTCAAAACGCAGCAAAGAGAAACCAGGAAGGCAAAGACTGGGGGCGTGGGCGGTGAGTAATGACCCGACGGGGATTAGCCGGTTCCTGAACCAGTCCCTGTGACCAGCAAATGCCCTCCCCCTGGACTTGTTTAGACCAGGGTCACTTGAGCCAGGGGAGGACAGGGCGACTTGTCCTTAACTGGTAGGGAACACTGGAGCAAGGGGTGGAGTCGATGCCACCCACACAATAGAAGGTAGAATGAGTTTTGTACCTCGAATATTCCTTGCGGCAGCACGTGGTACCTGCCTGAAAGAATCATCCTGAGGAGAAAAGAGATCTTGTGTGAAATGCTTAACAGAGCGCATGGCACACAGCCCTGGGGAAATAGTTATTCTTTCCTCATTTGTGTTTTTGAAGTTCGAATGGATATATAACATATGCCCTCATTTGTGCCAGTCCATCTTGCAGTGCTCTACGTAGAACCCCGGAAACAACAGTGTTGGGAGTCTGCCGTCCCCTGGGGAGCACTTCTCAGCTCCGATGTGCCTCCAATTCAGTGAGGATGCTGCTGGGTACAGATTCTGAGTTAAATGCTGGTCTGATGCAGTCTGGGTGGGGCCTGGGGTTCTGCACTTTCAGCAAGCTCCCTTGCTGGTGCTGAATCTTCTGGACCACAGACCACACTTTGAGTCACAGGGCTTAGGTGGAGTTTGTACGGCTGAGGGGGCTCACCGCTGCGTGTCCTAGCCAGTGGAAAGGGGCGAGAGAGGAGAACAAGCGATTTCCTTTTTTTTACCCCTATCTTTTTATTTCGAAAATTTCAAGCCCCCTGAATATTTGAAAGAATAATGCAGTGAACACCTATGCACCCTTCACCTAGCTTCACCAATTGTTAACGTTTTAGCAATTTTCTGGAATTTCTCTCTTTTTCTTTTTGTTTTTGAGGCAGAGTCCCACTCTGTCGCCCCAGCTAGAGTACAGTGGCATCATCATAGCTTGCTGCATCCTCCAACCTCCAATTCCTGGGCTCGAGCGATCCTTCTGCCTCAGCCTCCCTAGTAGCTGAGACTACACACATGCACCACTGTGCCCAGCTAGAGATGGGGTCTCACTTTACTCAAGCTGGTCTCAAACTCCAGACCTCAAGTGATCCTCCTGCCTTGGCCTCCCTTTAGCAATTTTAAGGACATGACACAGATGTTGCCTATGTCACTCTCATTCTTGTCCACTGTAAAAACTTGGGCACATAGCCTGATCCTGCTGCAAGAGAGGCCCATAAATAAAAGCCTAGCTTGGCAGCGATTGACCCTGCTATATGGGTTAGGATTCTATCACTGCAAGAATATATGAGAAGGTCGGCCTCAGTGGCTCACACCTGTAATCCCAGCACTTTGGGAGGCCAAGGTGGGAGGATCACTTGAGGCCAGAAGTTTGAGACCATCCTGGGCAACATAGCAAGACCCCATCTCCAGAGAAAATGTTTTCAATAAAAATGCTTAAATAATAATAATAACACATAACACCATTATTTTAAAAAAGGAGGGGGGAAGGATTGGGACAGTGGATGCATGGCTACTAAGGAACAATAGTCTAATGCTTCTGACACTGACTCATTGAATCTTGTTTGCTTTTTTGTTTTTTTCTTAGCTCTAATAGGAACTAACAGCCAGATGTTCTCTTCAAACTGGATTCTGGACAGCTTGGAGCTAAATTTATAGCCCATCTCTAGAAAGTATGTAGGACTTCACAGTATTCGTTTTTCACACCCACAACACTCTTTAGTTTTCCACCCTCATTTTCTCTTTGCCTCATTCATTCCTGCCATACTGTGTCGCTATTTCTAATCAGTCTTCAATCTTGTTTGCAGCAAGTTTAATTACCAATAATTTTAATAACAGCACACTAAATATGATCGTGTGGTGTGCTCAAAATGTTCTGAACAGGTCCAAACACTTTGCCATGACTGCATTGCTTATAGTAGGATATTTGCAGCACTTAAATCTATAACTCTGTAGAGTTGTGCATAGTGTTATATTGATCTCATTTTGTTCAAGTGATTTTCCAGTGATTTTTTAAGTGCTGGAATATGCACCTAAATGTAATTTAACCTCTAAAAGTTTTAAGCAGTATTTCTCAATTACAGCGTCTTTAAGGGAAAAATACAAATATGAGGCCTTTGTTAGCAAACTTCCTGAACAAGAAAAAGCATCACTGGACTCAGAGCCTCTCCAGGTCAGGGACGGGCTTTCTGGTTTACCTCTGACCGATCGGCCTAGCGCACAGCCTGGCTGCTACTACAGCGCTTGCCTGGTATTTATTAAATGAACTATTTTGTAACCAAATGTTGGAAGGATCGTCATATTGTCAATGAGAGTAAAATTTAAAAATAAAAGGCTGCTGCACCTTTTTATTCTTCCTCAGGGTGTCTGCTCCTGCACTAGGGGTTCAGGTGAAGTCTGGACACTGACCTGGAGGAGGAGGAGCATGAAGGTTAGGCAGCAAGGCGGAAGAGTCTCCCATTATATGCTTTGGAGCCATTTTGACTGCTCTCTGGTTGCTCATCCAAAACACCGGGCGACTAGATTACTGGGCCCCTGTCTGAACCCTCTGGTCCTAATTAACACCAAGCATTTTTTATCTTTTCTACCTTTTCCTGTGTACATCCCTGTGTTGTAGATATTTTGGTGCCTGCCAGAACCCCTCCATTAAATTAGTTAAGGAAAACAGCCTCTTCTCTATCCCCAGCAGTTATCTGTAAATGCTGTTTGTGGAATGCAAGATGATGATTTTAATCCCAGTGCCAGTTCCAAGTGAGACCATGAAGCCCTCAGCCCCTCCTGGCTTGGCAGTGGCTGCAGCTCTTCGTCTCCTTCTGGGAGATGCTCTGAGGACGTGAGGGATTACCCAAGCGAGAGGGATGGGTTAGGGCCCTGGGCCCCACCCTCTTGTCAACTCACAGGGCCTGGGGATAAAGAGGTTGAGAGGCCACCAGAGGTGCCTGCGATTTTCCAGTGATTTTTAAAATTAAGAACTTAGCCAGGCATGGTGATGCACACTTATCTATAGTCCCAGCTACTGGGGAGGCTGAGGTGGGAGGATTCTTTGAGCATAGGAGTTCAAGTCCATCCTGGGCAACACAGCAAGACCCCCTTTTCTAAAAAAAGAGAAAAGAGAGGCCGGGTGTGGTGGCTTACACCTGTAATCCTAGCACTCTGGGAGGCTGAGGCTGGAGGATTGCCTGAGGTCAGGAGTTCAAGACCAGCCTCAGCAGGAGGGAGACCCCCATCTCTACTAAAAATAGAACAAATTAGCCGGGCATGGCGGTGCATGTCTGTAGTCCCAGCTACCTGGGAGGCTGAGGCAGGAGGATCACTTGAGCCCAGGAGTTTGAGGTTGCCATGAGCTAGTCTGACTCCATGGCACTCTATCCTGGGCAACAGAGTGAGACTCTGTCTAGAAACAAAAAAGAGAAAAGAAAATAGAGCTGGGCACTGTGACTCACTACTGTAATCCCAACACCTTGGGAGGCCAAGGCAGGAGCATCTCTTGAGCCCAGGAGTTTGAGACTAGCATGGACAACATAGCAAGATTCTAACTCTACAAAAATTTTTAAAATTAGCCAGGTATGGTTTGGCATGCCTGTAGTCCCAGCTACATGAGAGGCTGAGGTAAGAGGATCATTGGAACCCAAGAGTTGGAAGCTACAGTGAGATATGATCTCACTGCTACACTTCAGCCTGGGTGACAGAGACCCTGTCTCAAAAAAAAAAGTAGGGGGAGGGCACTTAGAAAAACTGTTATCAAAAGAAATACAAATACAGGTTGCTTTACATAAAATTCCTCCAGCCACTACAGATCACTACACTACAACAGTAGATGATTTGTTCCTTGTTGTTTTATCTCACTTTGTCTACTCTTGGTTTATTTATACCAGTTACCTTTTAAACTTTTAAAATCGTTAGGTACCTTTTCCTTGTCAAAACGTTGAAAGAATATGCTTTATTTTTTTACACTTCTACTTTTTGTAAACAGAAGGAATGTGCTTTTAACATTTTTAAAATAGTGCCACTTTAGAGTACGAAAACATTTTAATCCGTGATAAGGTTTATTCTCTTGGATATGAATTCAATTTTTTCTAGAGTTAATCATTTTAGCTTTCGGTTGTTCACAGGTTCTTCTTATTCCATCCTTAGGTTATGTGGACCATTGTGGTTATCTGAAAGCAGAGAATAAATTTCTGCTTTAATGTTTTTGCTCAACACGGGTTCCCTCGTAACAAAATTTGAGTGAGAGCTTGCATTTATAGAGCACCCTGCAACTTTGAAGACAACTGACCCTTGCCTATTTTACACGGTAGCAGCCCTAAGCTGCATTTCTGCAGAAATCGGACTTTCCTGTCAGCTGAGGACGCTGGGCGCTGTCGCAGGGTGGGACTGTGGGGCCCGGAGCGAACTTTGTACAGCTTTATTCAGGCGTCTGCCAAGCGTGGCCAGGTGCTGGGATGTAAACATCAAGGCCCAGATGTAAGCTAAGACAGCGTCCGCTGGGAACTGGAGGGCCGTGAGCTAGCCTCGAGCGTGCGAGTCGGCGTGGGGCGGTCGGAAGAGCCCAAGGCACTTCGACCCGAGAACCGCGCCACCGGCGTCCACGCGCGTCAGGCTTGGGGGCGCCCAGGGGTCCGACTGGCCACCTCTCTGCGCCTCCACCGACAGTGCGTACAGCGGACGAGCGCCCCGGACCGCCTCCGCGCGAGGCCTGCCCGCACCTAAAATGGCGGCGGCGGCATCAGCGAGGGCGGTGTCACGTGGGGAAGCGGCCAATGGGCTTCCGGGCTGCCCCGCCACCGGGCCCGGGAGGCGGAAGTGCCTCGGGCCGCCGCCTCCGTCCCGGTTGCGGCCCCTGCCGGTTACATAACTCGTTGCGAGCTCCGCGCGGCCCCACTTCCCGTCTCCCTGCGCCCCCAGGATGCGCTGAGCCCCACGACGCCCTCAGCTGCCGCCGGCTCCCTCTCGAGGTGAGGCGAGGGACTGGGGGAAGGTGGCGCGGCCGCGGTTGCCGGGACCGCCGGGGCTCGGGCCTGCGGTGGGGCGCCGAGCCAGCCGGGGTGGGGGTCACCGAAGGCAGGGGGCAGCGGGGGACGGGCGCGGTGGGGAGGCCGGGCTACCGGGGAACGAGCATGCCTGGGAGGCAGGCCCGGTGCGTGGCCCCGCGCCCCTCGGGCGTCCGGCCCTTCCCGCATCGGCGACAGCGGCGTCGAGAGTTGGCACCAGCGGGCCGGTGAGGGGAGAGGGAGTCGACCCTTTTGCCTGGGGGACGCTCCCGAGCCAGACCCCAAGACAAGTTGTTGGGAAAATTTGAAACTAAAGGGCAGTGTGCCCGTGGGTACCCGCTGTGGTCTCGCTCGAGGTGAAGGGTCCAAGAGATTTGCTGCCTTGTCCCTGCCCGCGCCTTGCCTGCCCCATATCTCTGTTATGGCACTTGTTGCGCTGATTATAGTTGTTGGTGACTCGTTTGCCCTTCTGTGAACTCCTGAGAGCCAGGGGCCTCTGTCTTGGTCTCCCTCACGTCTTGTCAGTTGTACCTCTTCGAATTAAGACAAATCCGTTCCTTACGTTTCTGGTCATTTTCATACTGGTCATACAGACCCTACACCACCAACTCCGACTACCTTTTCCCAGTTGGACACTTTCCAAGGAGTAGAGGGAATCTGTAGCTTCTGTGGGGCAATTTGGGGGAGGGAGTGGGCTTTCTTTGGACCCCCACCAGCAATTTTCTGTGCCCAGTCGGTGATGGAACCCAGGACCTGGAGATAGGCGGGGAAGTACTCTGCACTAAACGCGGACCTTGGCTGCCGCCTCATCCGTTTTCACTCTGCCAAGTCTGCGACATACATTTTTGTGTCACTTGTCCTGAAAGAAGAGGATAACAGCCCAACAGAGTAGTTCTCTGTCGTGTCTGGAGTGGTAGTTAACTGCAGTGCCAGAACTGGGGAGAACATTACCATTTGCAGATATTTTCCTTTTACCAGAGCACTGAATCCCTAGTTAATGCTTAACTGAGCAGTGAAATCATGTGACTCCAAAGGTCATCTATAGAAATACTGCAATCCCTGTAACACTATGATTTAGAGGTCAGTGTTAGAAGTCTTTTGGTTGTAGTTCTGGCCCGCCAGGCAGAAAGAGGGGGAGTCTTCAACATCATTGAATTAAAAAGGATTGGGAACAAAAAGAGCCAGATAAACACACACACATATCAAAGAATTGCTTTAAGCCCATTAGAGAAGATGGGGTTAAAGACCAGAGGAAACTCAAGGATGGCTGCAGTGTAAGTCCCAGTCATCTTTCCTAACTGACAGATCCATCGCAGCAGTGAACATAGGTCTTCATCTGCCCTCTTACAGGATTTTGTACCCATCAGAATTAATGTGCAAATCGGCCCTTGGAGAACAGGGCATGTATGAAGTCCGCCACTGGGCTGTGGTTTGCTGGTGTTTCATCTCACTGAGCTTGCACGCACGCTAGGTTTCTGTGAAGATGATTTGAACCTGTAAGTAACAAAGTCGAGGCATGATCTGGTGTCAACATGCTGGAATAAAACAGAGTTTTTTAAATGGTCTGTGTATGTCCTATCTTTAGCCTCTCCCAGTTGTAACTTGAAGTGACTTTGTCACCCTGTTTGTTTTAACCACACCCACTTGTACACAGTGTGGAGAGTATCTTTAGATGTGACTTGTCCAAGTTGCTTAGCAACAGCATGCTTCTGACCGGAATGGAAGAAAATTCTTGGGTGTTAGAAGATTTGAGAGATAAAAGATACTTACACCTGACACCAGACCGCAGTGGGTGGCGCAGTATCATTGCTGACTGGGTGCTGGTGACCCAGAGACCATCAGTGACTCCTGTTAGTAGCAGTTTGGCTTCTGGCAGCCTAGGGAGTGTGTAGACTGGGTGAATACAGAACTGCTACATTGCAGCCGCCGGGAACAGACAGGTGTAGAAAGGAGTCTTTAGAACTCTTGAGTTCAGGGCCATGCATGTCTTTGCTGAAATAGCCTAGAGGTCCCACTTACTTGGTGACAACTCTCCCACCTGAATAGAAAGCTGGTTGCTTTTCAGGCACTCTTTTCTTTTTTTTTTTTTTTTGAGACAGAGTCTCACTCTCTTGCCCAGGCTAGAGTGAGTGCCGTGGCGTCAGCCTAGCTCACAGCAACCTCAGACTCCTGGGCTCAAGCGATCCTCTTGCCTCAGCCTCCCAAGTAGCTGGAACTACAGGCATGTGCGTCCATGCCCAACTAATTTTTTGTATATATTTTTTTAGTTGGCCAATTAATTTGTTTCTGTTTTTTTTTAGTAGAGACTGGGTCTCGCTCTTGCTCAGGCTGGTTTCGAACTCCTGACCTTGAGCGATCCTCCCGCCTCGGCCTCCCAAAGTGCTAGGGTTACAGGTGTGAGCCACCGCACCCGTCCTCAGGCACTCTTTTCTTAAATGGTGTCTCCTGCATGTCTGCACCTTATCACCATTATCTCCCTCATCATCTCTTTCTGGAAAGAATCCACAAAGCCCTGGTGGCTTTTACACCTCAGTTCCTCATTTACAGAAAGTGAGGCTGAAGCGTGGCCCCTGGGTGGCCCCTGTGTCAAAGCTGGTTCCTCTCATGTCCACATGAAGCGCTTTCAAGTAAATTACTCATCTGCAAAATGATGCTGGAAGTTCTAGGTCTCTTTCTGGCTGAGTTCAAATGCTGAATTTGATTCAGCAAATGGTTGTAAGTGCCTTTGATAACTCCAGGTTAAGGCCTCCTTCCCTACATATCATTCTTTTAGCATGACCTCTAATAGGAGCTGGCTGGCGGGACAGTTCAATGTTTATCTGAAACCCAGATAACTTCACTGCTGATTAAAGGGAAACCTACACTTGTGAAAACCACATGAGGATGCTTTAGAGTGTTAATATTCTGCTGTGAACACTGAGGCATTTGCTCAGTCCTTGTGGCAGTGAGGGGACGGGGGCCTGAACAGGGAAGGGAGCTAGGGCTTTCTGCAGGAAGTGGTTTGAGGTCCTTGTCAACAACTGAACAGAGCTTAATGGAGCCCGAGTGCCCCACTGCAGAGGCCAGCAGAGATGCAACAGTCAGCCCAAGGTGCCACAGCTCCAAGCCAAGATGGTGGGGGAGAGGGTAGCAGCAGGTGAGAGTCAGTCCCTGGTCCCATCTTGTCAGCAGCTTGGACTTCGATCTCTAGCTCAGGCCGAGTCCAGGGGTTGGGAGGGGCCAAACACTCCAAAACACGTGGTGAGAACCAGCTATAAGTGTGACAGCTTAGAGATTTTTAAATGTCTTTTAAAATTGTAAGTTAGAATTATTATCCATTTTGCCTTAAAATACACTCTCAGCACCAAATTTTAAACCCCATACACTCGGAATAGCATGGAATTTATGCACTGATGCTAGAAATAAATGTTCTAAACACAGATTTAAAGTTGCCACGAAATAGCGGGAGGTGGTAATAGAGAGGAACACAGAACAAATGTTTGAGAAAGGGTTTGTTTCTTTGCTTCCACAGGAAGACAAAGGTATTTTGTCATCTTTAATAGACCACATTAAAGAAAATTTCTTTGAGTTCTACTTTTTGTGGTATAATTATTGTCATTAAAAATCAAATGGTGTTTCTCCTTTTTTATTTACTGTATTCCTGAGACAGATCAATTTGGGCAGCAAAGTACTGAAATTTGAGCCCATCTTGGAAAAAACTATCAGAAAAAAGGAATTTCATTTTATAAAATAGTAGGTGGGTAATTTTCCCTTAGGTGCCAAAAAGGATTATTTTCTGAAAAATGTTACTGCAACAGTAGTTCCATCATTCCCTTGGCAGTCTTGGGAGTGCGACTGGATCATTTTTACAAACTTGTTTCTTTTTGGAAGAGGCCTTGTTCGCCGTGGAATTCCGCTAACAAAGCAGATTTCTGACTCTGCTCATTGCTGTGAGCCCAGTGCCTGGAGCAGGGCCTAAATTTCCAATCCAGTTTTGATAAAGTAATGACTAAAATCATTCTCAGAATGGAATGTAGGATCTGATAGAACGTTCAACTTAAAGGGAAGCCTGAATCTGGGCCTGGGACCAGGACACCACCTGTTGTGGGTTTTAATTGAGGTCTGATTACCACGCAGCCAAATGGGGGAATCAAGTGAGCGGCGCACGTTGCCCCTGCCTCTGCCCCTGCCCCTCCCCCCCTCCCTGCCCTCTCTGATCGCCAGTCCTGTGCACACAGACAGGATCTTCCAGCGCCACTGCCTGTGCCTGAGGAGATGGGTCTCGAGTTGCCCGTGACCACTCTGTGGGCTCCCGCCTGCATGGTGGGTTTCTAGAGGGAGGCTGTGTGGAAGTAGCGTGGTGGGTGTTTGTTTCGTGTCACCCTGTAAGTGATTCACGTTCCTGCTTTGCTGACACGGTGGCAGACACCCAGGCGGCTGCGAGCAAACCGGCCGCAGTAGCGAGCACTGCTGCCCACGCCTGCGCTTCTAGCCCTTGAGCCCATTTCACTGGTGGGCGAGGCAGTGGCCTGTGTCTTGTCATTAGCGTGTTGTTCATTTTCTCCCCCTTCCACCCTAAAGGCAAGAATGTGGAGTTCACTAGTGTTGGATTTTTCAAGCCTGTAAAAAGTTGTGTCTGCAGAATTTCACTTCATCAAGGGGCCCCGTGGTCTCTAATTCTTGTGGCGAGGCAGGCGTGCCTTAACGTTCGCGGGTGCTTTGCTTGAGGGGAAGCGGTGGGTGTGCGCAGGGAAGGCCCGGTGGTGCTCTGTCGTAGCAGGAAGGGCGCCAGGGGCTGACAGAGGGATTGGCTGAGACGTGAACTGCACAGAGTTTGGGCGGCTGCCACCTTGGGGGAGGAGCAGCCGTGGGTGCCAGAGCAGAGGGGCTGAGTCAGGGATGAGTGTTGGGAGCACAGGAGTAAAGCAGGAAGGTAGCAGCAAATGCTGCATTGCCGGGAAAGGAAGTGGCGGGGAGGCCTGCCCAAGAGAGGGTGCTCTCAGGCATGACAGCCCGTGTGGACGAGAAGACTGAAGATGTCAGAGAAGGGGGTGCTGGGCCAGGGAGGAAGGGGCTTGGGGGCTTGGGGTGGCCTCTTGGAAGCAGCCATCTCATGTCATCTCCTTCATGTCCCAGATGAGAAGCACGTGGTGGGAGAGCTGGCCCACTGACTGAGACCCCTGCAGGGTCTGGGAGCAGGTTGGGGACACAGCCAGCAGAGCACAAGGGGAGGGCTGGCAGGGAGGGAGGGCAGGGTGGTGTGAGGTCTGCTCCCTGAGGTCAAGGGTGGACACCAGAGCACCTCTCTAACCATCAAGAGAATGGGCTGGTTTTTCCAGTTAAGGGTGGCTCGTGTGGTGACTAGAAGCAGCTCCTTTGAGGAAGGGGAGGCCCTGTGGGCTTGGGGTGTCCAGAGTCTGTAAAAGAGAAGGGTCTCTAGGAATGGGGTCATTTCCAGCTCTCATACCAGGGTGCGAGTGAAGTGCCCCTGGGCATTGTGGGGGTGCTGGGAAAGCCCCCTGGAAATGAACACAGTCCATTCCGTGTCCCCCAGCTTCTGAATTCCCCATCACTTGGCAGTGGCAGGGGGACAGCACTGGGCCATGTGTCCAGGGACTGCACTGGGGCAAATGCACCTGTGGCTGTTGGGGATGTCTCAGCAGCCATCCCTCCAGTTTCATCCCGTGTCCCCTGTGGGCTGGGGACGCACTGGGCAGTGTTGCTGGGAGGGAGTGCTCGGCCAGCTCTGCCAGTCCAGACACCAGCCCCTTCCAGCCACCACGAGCCCCCAGGGAAAGTGGTCCCAGTGCAGTGGCCACAGAGGTCATCGCAGCACAGAAGGAAGGTGAGGTTGGGGAGGGGCATGTGGTGAGGTAAGAGCAGGCCCTTCATTTGGGCAGAGGTGGATCTGGTGCCTTCCCTCTGACAGTGGCTTCTCACCCACATCCTGAAGGCGGAGGACTGGGGGCATGGGGACTGAGGACATGCAGGGAAGAATTCCCCCCACAGCTGCCAACCTTTGAAGCTTCATGTTCTAACTTAAAAATTCAGGTGAACTTTGCACTCTCCTATACAACGTGTGGTCCTGCTTGTTGTAATAGAGTTGCGTCCTGGGCCTTTTTAGGAAAATATACCTAAAGGTGGCCTAGGGACTTTGGTCCCCGCAGCCCCCCAGCGCGGCCAGGGTACCCTCCATTTGGAGGGCTCGGGTCAGAGAGCGCCTGCCCCTCGGGGCCTCTGCTGGCTTCGCCCATGGATCCCTGTCCTAGGATTCTCGTCCCTGTGTCATACAGGTGGCTTGTGATGGCTACTTAGTGGAAGGTTCTGGATGGGCAAGTGAGGGGGCCCAGCCAGCACCAGGGCTTTGTTCACACAAGTGGCACATGAAGCTGTCCAGTGAAGAGCCAGGGCTCGGTCACTCTGAGCCCTTAGTCACTCCATCCTTCCATGCCTCAGTTTCCTCGCCTGGGGCAGCAGGACGTCTCAGGCGTGGCTGCGCAGTGTGGCCTGATGGGGAGCCTCGTCAGATGGTGAAAGGCAGTGGCATCACTAGCTCCTCCATGCACCGGGGCTGCCTTTGGGCCTGGAAGGTTCTTTGACTAAGTCCCATGTCCCACGTCAGGGATGGGTTCGGAGGCAGGCACAGCTGGAACATTCTTTGCCATCTGAGGGGGGGTCCTGCCATTTCTTGAGGCCCACACACACTCCAGGGGTGACTCATACAGGTGGTTTTGCATTGGAACCAGCTGTCACCACCTCCAAGGGGCTGGGAAGTGGGTGTCCCTGTGCCACGGTGCCTGGTGCTGCCAACAGAAAGGCCCAGGCTTCTCCCTGGCAGGCGGCATGGACACCCCGTCCAGGCCCACTGCCAGGCCCAGCTTGGTGGCAGGCCCAGAGCAAACCACGTGTGCCTCAGCCTGTCACATAGAGGTGCTTGGGGTGACTTGCTGCTCTCAGGGGCACAAAGCCCCTGTGCAAGCAGCTGGGTGACAGCAGCAGTCCTCGCAGGGGGTCGGGGCTCGGAGGCCCCACTTTCTCGAGAGCTCTCCTCCCACAGCTGGGCCCAGGGTGGCCCTCTGTGGCCAACCCCTTCCCCTCCCCCAGGCCTGCCGTGACCCTAGGCACAGATGTGGCGCGCAGGCAGGATGACGGGAGCTGCGGGCAGAGAGCATCCACCTCAGGTGGGGCTCAGGCTACCCGCTCTGCCTTCGGTCACCTGTGCCACTGGATTAGCACAAACCCCAGATCTGAAGGGAAGCAGGTGGGCCATAGCACGATGGCACATGTGGGTCCAGATGCTCCCTCCCCCACACCACCTGCCTCTTCTCTGTCGCCTGTTAGTTGGGCAGGGGCAGATCAGGCCCTGCCATGTGCTGTGTTTCTCCCTTAGTTAAATGAGACATGTGTGTTTCTATTTTTAAATCAAGGTGGCTAAAGAACCGGCCTTCAGAAACACAGAAGTACTTTTAGTAGAGATACGGGAATCCACAGTCGTGTGTCTCGGAGCCTGGAGTTTTTCTTGAAAGTCAACTGGGAGCAAATGCTGTCCCAGTGAGCAAGAGCCTTGTCCCAAGGATACTAGGGAGAAAATATGTAATCTGAGGACTTAAGAGATGCAAATTTATTATAGACCTCTCTGTTCGCTATCAAGCCACAATATAGATTTTTAGAATCAACTTTACTGAAGTTTAATACACATACATGCCCTAGAATGCACCCACTTAAAGCGTACAGTTCAGTGAGTTTTGATGCACGTGTGCACGCGTGCGTGTGTGTGTGGGTGTGTGTAACCACCTCTAACACATTCAGGATACCAGACGTTTTTGTCCCCTCAGGAAGTAACTCCCTCTCCCCACCTCCAGTCAGTCCCCTGCCCCAGGCAGCCACAGAGGTTTGGCCATGCTACCTCTGCTTCCTGTGCCCCAGCGGCCCCCAGCTCTCAGGAGGGTCCACCTGTGGCCCCCTAGGCCCTGGCCCTGCCACTGGTCTGGCCAGTCACCTGCGCCCATCCTGCCCGCCCCGTGAGGGCTGAGCAGTGGCGTCTCATTCAGAGCCAGCCCTGTGGGAGCTCAGAAGCCAGCTCAGAGCTGATGCGACGACGTCTCAGGGCTCCCCAGGGTCCTCACAGCAGGAAGCAGGCAGCCGTGTGCGGGTGGACCCGTCTCAGAAAAGACTAAATGAGGAACTGGCCCCTGCCGCAGCCTGGGATGCTGTTGGCTGATTGACTGTCCAGAGTGAGGTTAGGGTTAGGGTTTGCCGGTTTGCTTGGCCCTGAGGGGAAAGGGCAGGGAGCCTGCCCTTAGCCGCCTCCTGCAAACGCAGTGCCCTGTCCTCACGCTGTACCCCCGGCGTCCTGTTGCTCTTTGAGACCCCAGTGGGGCTTGTGGGCTGGCCAACTCGGTCCCAAGTCTTATCTACCCCCCACCTGACAAACCCTCTTGCCAGAGACGTGCGCCCAGTGATGAGAGGCCCTGCGGCCCGAGTGGTGGCCGCAGTACAGGGAACCGCTTTCCAGAGCTCTGGTGCGGGACCTCAGGCCTTCGATTCAGTCACCTGGAGAACCCGCGCCGCGTCTGAAGCCCCCGTCTGCCTGGGTTAGACGTTTGCTCGGCTGTTTTAATGAGGCCCCTTTTCCAACATCCACACGGCGTCCCCATTACACCGATTCAACTAGTGACAGCATTTTGCCACTTCCGTTCCAACTGAATAAATTAGGGAACATTCTGTCATTTTGCCCCTGCATATCCAGTGTGCATCTCTTAGCATAACACATGGACATTTTGTACATAACCACAGGGCCATTCTCATACCTGACAAGATTAACACCTTGATTTGTCACTTTACTTTTGTGTCTTTGTGTGTGTTGCCAGATGACTGTTTTAAAAAGTGTCTGAGGTAAATGGCGTCTGGATTCAGAGCCCTGGAAGCTGAGGGGCGAGGGGTGAAGTCTAGAAAGCAGTTTTCTTTTCTCTTTTTTTTTTTTTTTTGAGACAGATTCTCACTCTGTTGCCCAGGCTAGAGTGAGTGTCGTGGTGTCAGCCTAGCTCACAGCAACCTCAGACTCCTGGGCTCAGGTGATCCTCCTGCCTCAGCCTCCTGAGTAGCTGGGACTACAGGCATGTTCCACCATGCCCGGCTAATTTTTTCTATATAGCTTTAGTTGTCCAGCTAATTTTTTTCTATTTTATAGTGGTGACGGGGTCTCACTCTTGCTCAGGCTGGTTTCAAACTCCTGACCTCGAGCGATCCTCCCGCCTCAGCCTCCTTGAGTGCTAGGATTATAGGCGTGAGTCAACGCGCCTGGCCTAGAAAGCAGCTTTCTGAAGATGAGCTTGAACTAGTTGGCATTCCTGGCCTCGAGCTGGGAACTGAGAAGACGCAAGTTCGGACTCAGAGCAAAGCCGCCCAGATGTCAGCGTTGGCCCTGTTGTGGGTCAAGATAATGTCCCTAGAAGTGGCTGGACGGGGCTGGTGTTGGCTGTGGGTGCCAGCGGCCCCTGTTAATGGGCACTTCCTCTTTGCCAAGCACTGTCCTGGCACCTCGACGTCAGCCTGTTCCAGCTCAGAACCGCCTTGTGAGGGGTTGGCTGCCCCCATTTACAGAGGAGGCTGGAGGGCCATGTGAGGTGGGGCCAGGCTCAGTGTCCAGGTCCTTCACCATTTTCCGGGGAGGGAGGGTCACCCGCGTGGTGGGAGTTGTGCAGAATCCTCAAGGAAGTAGCACCTTGGACAGCCTGGGGCACTTCCCACTCGTGGCAGCTGGAGGTCACAGAGGCTTGGCTTGTCACTCGGGCAAAGCTGTGACTGCCAGATCACAAGATGGAAAGATAAGGCCTTTCCTTGGCCATTAGTGAGTCCTGGGGAGCGGAAGGGCTCTTGGTGCCTTGCACCTGCTCCCCGGCAGCGTCCACCTGGTGGGTAACAGCCTTTCACGATTCTTGCTTGACTTGGTTATTTCCATTGGTGGTTCCAAAGTGGTGACTCTCATTCTGTCATTATTTCCGCTTTTAATTAACTGTCATTCTTCTGTAAAAAGAGAACTTTTTCTCAACCTTTGGGGATAAACACAATTCCTCCTAAAAAGGCAAGGTAAATATGTGATTGTTTCTTTTTGATTACCAGTTTTCAACTTTAAAGAGGCTCTGTTTTCCCCTTCGTCAGAGCCAACACTTGGCGGGCCAGCCTGCCTTCCTTCCTTCCTGTCTTCCCTCCCCCCCGCCAAGACTGAATACAGTCTCCTGATTTAAGAGTCCTTGGCAACTCATGGCCCCTGATTTGAACTTTGGTGTCTCTCAAAGTCTCTCCCATGAGAGAGGGTAGGGGAGAAGAAACCGGGTATGACCCACCCCGCCCAGGCACACCCTCTGGCGATAAAGCCAGCACCACTTCCCCTGGAAATGCAGCCATTCGCTGGTGCCAGCCACCAGGCTACCCCATGGGTGAATAACGCGTGGGGGCTGCAGCGCCCTCCACCATCTCTGGCAGCCACTAGGCCCAGGGTTGGGAGGGTCAGGCTGGCCGGGCCTCGTGCTTTCTGAGACCAGCCACGGGGGAGCCGGGGCAGACCAGATGGGAAAGAGGGGGCGGCCTGGTTGGGCGGCAGGGCTTCCTTTGGCTGGGCTAAGCAGTGAGGGGCCTGGGTACCCGTCCTGCCCCCACCTCCTTGAGCCTCAGTCTCCTCATCTGCAGAGTGGGGCAGAAGCCTCTGCACAGTGACAGGAGGTGTCCACTCAGAGGGCACGCTCTGCTCTCCTGTCTTGCTTGCCTCACAAGGTGTGTGTGAGGTGACACTTCCCTCTCCTAGCAGGTGTGAATGACAGAGGTGGTGCCGTCCAGCGCCCTCAGCGAGGTCAGCCTGCGCCTCCTCTGCCACGATGACATAGACACCGTGAAGCACCTGTGCGGCGACTGGTTTCCCATCGAGTAAGTGGAGCAGCGCCCGTGTCCCCCGCCGCAGACCGCAGGGCCAGGGGAGATGTGATCTGCAGGTGCTCACGCTGGGAGGGGCCTTTGGGATCCCCAGGGCCACACTGCAAAGACAGGGACAGGCGTAGAAGAGCCTGGGTAGGGGGTCCAGAGTTGCCCGGCATGTTGTTGACCCCAGGCCCCTGCTCCTATCTGCTCCTGGCTCTTTCTGTGTCACCGTGTCCCCATGTGAGAGCTCCCCAGAAGGCTCTGCTGAGAAACTTCAGTTTCAGAGATGTTCAGTGCCATGCTGTTTGTAACTCAGAAAACTGCATTATAGGGAGACCCTGCCCTACAAAAACAAACAGAAAACAAAAAAAAAAAGAAAAGAAAGATCCTGCCAACCGCCAGTATTTCCAGAAGTATTCTTCAAACTTGCCGTTGGACTTTATGCTGTTGGCAGGAAGACTGGGGCGGGCATCTGTTGCATGTCTCTGTGGAAGTGTGAACCGTAACGGCCTGCTGGGGCGGGCACCGGGCAGGGGCTTTATAAGTTAAAAAATATCTTCAGCCCAGCAGTCCTACTGCGGGAAGCTAACCCAGCAACACAGCAGCGCCAGTGAGTTCACAAATAAGGCCCTGCCGGCTGGTGCCACCCTGTGCCAAAGACCCCTGTGCCTCCTGAGATGCCCTCCCGCCGGCCTCTTCAAGAAGCTTCATGGGCGTGAGGCCTTGAGTTCCCAAGACAGTGGAATGAACTGTCATCGCACTGGACCGTGAGGTGGCAAGACAAAACCCACACCCCTGTCAAACCCCAAGTGCTGCCGCCTCCTGCCGGTCTCTCTGCCGCTGGGGCTGGATTTGCCTGTTGGGGACTGCGTCCTGGGCCCTGTCACCAGGTGTCTCTCCTCTGCTCCCTTCCGAAGGTCTTGGCCTTGTTCTTGGTGAGCAGCCCCGGCCACACATTGACCCCGAGGGCGGGTCCCTCCCCCTCCAGCCTCTCAGCTGTGAGGCTCGTCCTCACCACTCCCTAGTCTTCAGCATCAAAAAATCTCACAGAATTCCCATGGCAACGCATCCCAGCATCCGTGGGCTACCAAGGGCCCTTACCTCAGCTGGCTGAGAACAAACCACATCTCGCTGACCCCGTGTGAATTGCTCTCATGGAGTCAAGTTCGTTGGAGTTTTCCCCCCCCGTCATATTTTATGTTTGGTAAAATTATTTTTCCCATCAGAAGTTCCCAGTCCTGTCTGGACATATCACCGCTTTAAGAAGAAGCCATGACAGGTAGAGAGGAAGCGATGGACAGACTCCTCACCAGCCCCACGGGAGGAGGCAGAAGCAGCCTGGAGCCCCCTATGGTTCTGATGTCCAGAGCACAGCATTCGTCGGACGTGACCTTTGTCGGGTTCACCTGAGTGTGTTCTCTCTCTCAGGTACCCAGACTCATGGTATCGTGATATCACATCCAACAAGAAGTTCTTTTCCCTTGCCGCGACCTACAGAGGTGCCATCGTGGGAATGATAGTAGCTGAAATTAAGAACAGGACCAAGATACATAAAGAGGTACGTGTGTGCAGCTGTCGCCAGCCCGGGCTGGGGGGCTTGCAATGGAGTCACGCTGCCTGCGCCGGCCTGTGTCTGTGGAGCGCATGACCTGGGGAGTCCAGAGCGGCGAGTGAGACTCGTCCCGGGCTGGTCCCTTTCTGTGTGTGTGTGATGTCATAACACACGTGCCTTTATTCATGCTGAGGAACAAGGCTCCGTCATTGGGAAGCGGGGATGAGCATAGAGGACACGTCGCGAGTACACGCAGTTGTAACGTGATACGAAAATATCCGTGATTTGCATCGGTGGCAGTGTCGTAGGAACTGGTTTGCGGAAGGGAACGCTAGGTTTCATTCAGAGGCTTGGGAACCTCCATAGGGAGGTGGGGGTGACTGCATTGTCTCTTGGTTCCCATTCGTGTCCCTCCAGTGTAGTGGCCGAGGAGTTGGTACGTAGCCCGCCAGGGCTGTGCTCTGCGTTGAGCCTGTGTGCCTTGAGCGGTAACTTGACTTTATCTCTATCTTTTCCTCCAGGATGGAGACATTCTAGCCTCCAACTTCTCCGTTGACACCCAAGTTGCGTACATTCTGAGTCTGGGGGTGGTGAAGGAATTCAGGAAGCACGGCATAGGTGAGGGACTCGTCCCTCTGTCTCTTCCTTCGTCCCCACCCCCGTCTCGGTCAGACCTTTGCCCTCCCTGCTCGGCCCCCGCGTCTGCTCACCTGCAGCCGTCCTCTTCCTGCCCGTGCCAGGCCTGTCTGCCCCGGTCCGAGCAGCTCACCCCTCCTGCCGCCCCGCGTGCCGCTCGTGTCTGTCGGCTGGCGTTCTTGGTTCAGAGCAGAAAACGTAAACTTAGAGAAAGGAGCAGTACTCGCCACCATTTAGTGCCCTTGTCATCAAATTCCTGCCCCACTCAGCCACACAGCCAGTGAGTGGCAGAGTCTTAATTTTTAACCCAGGCCTGTCTATTCCATGTTCTCCTGGGCTCGTTTACCCTTTTTGTTGTCCGGAAGGGAGTTCACTGAGGGGCCCACCGGCACGAGGCTGCGGCCGACACACTCCACTTGGCGGTGAGATTCTCGCGGCTTTGCCAGCGGGTGGCGGCAGGAGGCTGCTCCGTGACGCAGAGGGCAGGACCCTCAGGAGACTCCTGGAAAGGTCCTGTTCTCACCCACATCGTCCTTCCTTTCCCCTGCCTGGCCTGCGTAACCTTCACCTCTTCTCCCCCAAGGTTCCCTCTTACTTGAAAGTTTAAAGGATCACATATCAACCACCGCCCAGGACCACTGCAAAGCCATTTACCTGCACGTCCTCACCACCAACAACACGGCAATAAACTTCTACGAGAACAGAGACTTTAAACAGCATCACTACCTCCCCTATTACTATTCCATCCGAGGGGTCCTCAAAGATGGCTTCACCTACGTCCTCTACATCAACGGCGGCCACCCTCCCTGGACGATCTTATATCCTTTCCTTCTCGGGCTGGGGGACCGTGGCTTCCCAGCCGTAAGGGTGGCAGCCGGTGAGCTAGTTGGAGCTGTGGTCATCTTCCGATGACGCTCAGGTGGCAGAGCCTGCGGATGCTCTTCCCCACGCAGGCCGCGCAGGCGCGGAGAGCAGATGCTGTCTGGCATGCAGTGCTCCCCAGGCCTCAGCCTGGCATGAGGCCTCCTCTTGTCCCAAGATCCGCCATCCATCCATCTGGTCATTCAGCGAATGCTGACGGAGAGCCTCCTGTCCTAGCGCGCTAGAGCTCAGCAGCAAGCAGAACAAAGTCCCTGCCCTCGCGGAGCCTGCGTGCCAGCAGAGGGGAAGACAGACGAGTGAGGTGAAAGAGTTTTTAGTGGTTTTGAACACTCAGGTTCTAGCCTTCTTTTTGGGTGTGTGACCAAAAGGGTGCCCTCATCTGTTTCGTCCTCCTTAACTGTGGCCCGTGACAGGTAGGAGGGAGGCCAGGAGACTTCATAATAGTCACAGAGAGTATTGCCCAAAAAAATGCTGTCATGTGTATGTTTTCAAATGAACGAATTTAGGATTTATTCATTTCATAGGAAAATAAACAGGAAAGAGAGAGGTGACCCCAAACCTCACAGGCCTCCTAGCTCACATATAGGTCCCCATGGGTGTCTGGGGGTCAGTACTGTTGGCCCTTGTTGTAGGTACAGGGCTGTGTCCCTTCTGCTGCCCTGAAGGTTGAGAGTCTGGGAAAAGCCAGAAATAATTCCTCCTCTGCCAGGCCCCTCCCCCATCCCATCCATCCGTTAGTGATGTCTGCCTGCGGCCTCCCCAAGGGGCCCTCCTGTTCCTAGGCCCCACCCTTGATGATTTTGTGCAGTGGAGGCCCCTCCACCTAGTTTGCCTCACCAGTACTCTGCAGAGGCTTAGCGGGCTCTCGGCCCCCCTCAGTGGCCTGCCGCCTGCACACCGTCCTGTGCCCCAGCTGACAGTGTGCCCAGGAGCACAGGCAAATGAGGGCCGGCGAGAGTCTTCCTTAACGGAGCCCCACGGACTACATCCAGCACCTGGGCTCTGCACTGGCCAGCCTGAGCCCCTGCTCCATCCCGCACAGGGTCTACCGCCAGGCCCACAGCCTGCTCTGCAGCTTCCTGCCATGGTCGAGCATCTCCACCAAGGGTGGCATCGAGTACAGCCGGACCATGTGATGCCAGCTGGGCAGCCTCCACCAGGCCCTGTCCCTCAGCATCCTGCAGAGCCTGCCTTCCCATCCGTCTGACCCCTGCTGGCCTCTGCAGAGGAGCTGGCAGCCACCTGCTGGGCCCATTGGTCTGCCCCAGCTACAGGCCCGGTGCTGTGCGGGCTCGGGAGCCAAGCAATCTGAGCTCGCCTAAGGCGTGCCCCGTCTCCGACAGGTACGCAGGGCAGACGCAGGGCGGGGAGTCTGGCGCTGCCAACCACAAAAACAAGGCCCTAGACAGGCACTTGCCAAGCAGGTGGTTTGGAAAGCCAAGGGCTGGGGTAGTTTCTGACCAACTCAGAAACTTCATGAAGGAAAGCAGGTGGCCAGAGACACCTTGAGCCTGTGGCCAGATCGCTTTTCACTTTTGGAACTGCTGTTTTTTGTTAAAATACCACAATCTCATGGTTCAAAAATTGAAGGTATAAAAAGATTGAGCCCCTCCTATCTCTGTCCCCCAGTTGCTCAGGTTCCCATTGCCAGAGGTGCCCAGTGTACCCTTGTCTTGGGTGTGCTTCCAGAATTCTGCCTAAACGTGGGCTCCAACACCAGCACCGCTGCCGTCTCCTCTCCGTGCGGCTTTCTCAGTCTGAAGGTCCATGTCAGCTTCCTTCCCATGGTGGTCAGCTTGTGTGTGAGGGCTCTGCTCAGACACAGCCACTTCTGGTCACCACAAGTGCCCCAGGGAGCAGGTCTCTCCCAGGCCTTAGAACATCAGAGCTGGACAGGGTCGGGGGACTCCAGTGCACCGGCACGGCCCAGATGATGTGGTGACTTGGCCAAGCTCACGAATCGGGCTCCATGGCCACCTGGGCTGCACCCTGAGTTGGGCACCATCAGTGCCTTTATTTGTGCTGGGACTGAGGGGAGCCTGTGGGCCTGGAGGAGGAGGACTCATGCTTCAGGGGCACCCAGGCCAGCTGCGTGCGGAGAGCCTGTCTGCCCCGCCCTCACCTGCCCTGCCCTTCTCTTTTCCACAGGCTCTCCCGCTCTCCTTCCTGCTTCTGGAAACCTCCGCCCTCCACCTCCACCTGGCACCCTGGTCCTGCCTCCACGTGCATGCACCATCGCTTCGGGGGCCAGGGTGTGGCTGTGGTCACTAGGAAGGGGCCTCCCTCGCCGGCTGCCCCCACCCCACTGCCCGTTCCTTCAGCTTCTTCCTGCAGAGCCGGAGGGAACTTCTCCTGCGAGGGAGGAACACAAGTATTGTGGACATACTTGACCCTAAGGACACAGGAGCCTCAGAACAAGGGGGCACAATAAAGGGAATGCCAGGCCCCCCTCCAGAGCCAGCCCAATGAAGCTTGGAAGGTGGGGGGGTGGCCCTGCCCCCCCAGGAGGGGCTGGCAAGGGGTGGGCACAATGGAGGAGGCTTTTCATGGGAGTGCAGAGCTCTGGGGCTCAGCTCCCTGGCACAGGCAGTCAGACGATGGGACAGTCCCCCCTCCTTAGCACCTCCTGCCATACAGTTCCTGCCGCTTCAGGGAGACGGCACTTCTTGTTGGATCATGGACTGCTCCATTTGGCTGACCTGCTGCTGGGAGCTGGGCTGAGGGACAGGTGCCACCAAGGCTCTGGGGTCCTCTCCCCACCTCACTTATCCTTCATGAGCCGCAGCTGCAAGGCCTGACCACAGGCAGGCAGGAGGACATCAGGCTGAGCTCGACATCAGGCTTCTAGGCTGCTGTGGGTCTCGTGGGACCCGACCTTGGCGGCAGTGGGCGGTTACGTGCCTTGTGGGCTCTCGGCATCTGAGAGCGGAGAGGCCGTGTCAGTGCCATGAAGTGTGCTTGCAGCGGACGTGCATCACACGCTTCTAGCCCTCCCTGCACCCTGCATCCCCCAGAGGCTGCTTGCTGCCTGCCCTGCCCACCAGAGCAGCTGGGGGTGGAGGGCAGCCCCACCCAGTGTAGCTGCAGTGTCACAAGAGCCATGGCGGAAGGTCCTAGCAGTGACCCACTGCACCAGCCGGTGGAGGAGGAGGAAGAAGGGGGAACAGCCTGGGCAGTCGGGGCCTCGGTGACCCGAGTCCTTCGCTCCCTCAGAGTTTCCTAGCTTGGAGGTCTCAGGGTGCTGGGCCCAACCCAGGGCCTCCTGGCCTCACAGCAGGGGGTCCTCAAGATGAAGGCACTGCCAGGGCAGGAAAACGTCCCAGTGGGAGGCGCTGGCAGTGGTGGCCAGCAGGACGGCCATATCGTGCTGACTGACGTGAACCTCTGCTGATGTCGGCTGCCTGCTGGGGCCGCTCAGTGTCCTCTCCACTCTGAATCAACGGTGATCATGTGATTTTTATTTCTGCCTCACGGGGTAAGGGAAGAGTCTTCTGGAAGTTTCTGCCATGGACATTCATAACCGAGCTCAGAGACCTTGCCCTGCCCTTCCTTCTTGTCCCCAATCACTGCAGTGTCCAGCCCAGTGTTGAGCGATTGTAGTGTTTTGTCTCATTACAAATAAATAGACCTTAATTGGTCACATCCTGTCCAGCTGGCTGCACTGGTGGCCTTGCGCTGGGGACTCAGCCTCCACAGCCGTGCTGGGGGTAGGAGTCTGCTGTCACTGGCAAGCCCCAAGGGTGGCTTCCCGCTAAATGGCTGATTGTGTCATGTCAGTAACCCTGGCAATGCAGACCTGGGGAAGGGGTTCTAAAGAGCTGAAAGGCACAACTGTGTTGCCTTTTTTTTTCTCCCCAAATTAAGGGGTCCTCAGCAGCTACCTGACCAGGTGTGTCCCCAGGCTCTGGACCTTGAGAGCTCTACAGCACCCCCTGAGGGCTCTGTCCTGGCTCAGAAAAAGCTCCAAGGGAGACTCAGCTGCCTAGTCAGGCAGGGATCCTGGCCAGTGCCCCCTCTGCGGAAGGGTGCCAGCCAAGCATGGAGTCCGGTGCTTCCACCAGGCTGTTGTCGAAACTGGCCACCCTGTGTGGAGGAGGCTATGCTGTCGTCCCAGTTGGACACATGAGGACTGGCTCCAGGGGTCTAGGGATTGCACAGGGTTTGTGGATGGTGGCCCAAGCTTCCAGGTCAGGCCCCCTCCGAAGCCTGCGTGTGCTGCTCTGTTGACACTATGCCGCCTCTGACCTAAGCCTGCAGCCCGGGAACGTGCTGCTCCCTAGGGCCCTCCCAGGGACAGGCTCTGGGACACCTGCAAAGTGGAGTCAGGGTGGGGCTGGCACCCAGGAGGTCAGGAATCTGGACACAGTGGACACCATGTCAAGGCCTCGGCATGTGGAACCACATGAACCGATGGAGCGTGGCCCAGAGCAGCGTCTGTTGGGGAGAAGGCCTTGATTACGCAGGCAAGGATAGTGTCCTGTGACGGTGGGTCAGCTTCCCAACTAAGGGCTGATTCCTTGGGGCCCTTGGTCAATTGTGTGACCGAGTGTCAACTTGCCCAGGTAAGGTTCAAGCTGAGCCCTGCTCTGAAGGCAGCCGCGGCCTCCCCAGCCCTCAGCCTCCCTTCTTCAGTGGGGTCGGGCAGGGCGGCCGATGCTTCAGGCTTGCCCTTTGCTAAAGCATCCCTGGGCCTCAGAGCTGGGCCAGCGCAGGCTTCCAGCCCCGCCGTGCGGCAGAAAGTGCGGGCCCTGGGTACGTGACCCAGGAGAAGCAGGATGCTCACGCAGGCCGCAGACCAGCCCTGAAGGGAGCCAGCTCTGCTCCAAGCCTGCCCTGCGATGGCGGCAGAGGATGCCTGCGGGTCTCCTACCACCGGCTGGTCTCCATCTCTACACACACCACTCACAGATCTCCTGCGGGGCTGGGGCTCTGGAGACCTCTCAGCAGTCCACACAAGGGGCCTTCATATTTCTAGGTCACAGTCTCCGCAAGGACCAAGACTCCTGGTCGCTCAGCTCCCAGCCCACTCCTGGAGGCATCGGCCGGGGCAGGCCGGCAGGGTTGGGGGATCTACATCTGAGCTGGCCTTGCTCACAGAGTGCGGCCGTGGCCGTGGCGTCAGCCTCGCTCCCTCCCTGGGCTAGGTGGTTCCCACTGTGCAGCAGGCTCAGGACAGTCTACTTACGTGGCTACTGGCCTCCTTGGAAGCAGCCAGGCCTCCTTCCTGCCCAAGAGACACCGTGTTACTTCCGCCATGTTCTACTAGTAAAGCAAGACCCAGAGCCAGCCCCCATTCAACAATGGGAAGGAACTTCCAAGGGCCACAATACCAGGACATGTGCGTGTCTTGTCAGGGATCACCGGGGTGACCGCTGACCACAGCCTGGGCATCCTAATGTCTGGACCCTGGGGCGATCTCTGCTCCTCTCTGAGTCTCAGCTCTTCATTCAAAAGTGAGTGGATTGGGCCCCTGATGATCTCCAAGGACCTTGTATTGCCAGCTTCTGGATGGTCTCACTTCTGCCCAGCGTCCTCAGCTGGTGGCTGGGGCAGGTGTCCCTCTGTGTTCCCTCCACAGCCTCCCTAACATCTGTCCTGAGTAGTGGTCCCTCAGGTCCACCTGGCTTCCACATCTGCCAGAGAATGTTGTGGGAGAGAAGGCAGCTGCCCTCGCTCCAGGTGACTCACGGGTGGGCCGCTGGCTGTCTGCGTCCTTCCCACACCTGTCCCAGCACAGCTGTTCTTGGGGGTAGCGTCCAAATACCTGCTCTCACCTGGGAACTGCTCCAGCCTCGGGCTCCCACCACTCAAGGCCACACGCGCATACTTAGAAGAACCTAAAAACCTCCCAAGGACTGAAGTCCCCAGGATCTGTTGTCCCAGGGACCTAGGAGATGTCCAGGGTGGAGCCAGGGTTCAGGGGAGAGGAAGGGGCTCAGCTGTCCTGGCACCATCATGTGTTCTGGCAGGAGCCCGAGGGAGGAGCAGTGCTCAGCCCTAGTGCCTGGACTGGAAGGGGGTACGGCAGACAGGCGGGGGTACTGAGGCAGGCCCGCCGTCCCCATCGTCTCCCCTAGGACCAAGGCCCAGTACTGCAGAGCAAGGGTTCTCTACAAGAGGGATGTGCCCCCCAGGGGACACTGGGTTGCCACACTGGGAGGAGAGTAGTACTCATCTTGTGGGTTGTGGCCAGGGAGGCTGAGGTGGGACTGCCCCACCGCAGAGAATGACCTGCTCCCGAATGTCAGCAGCCGAGGCAGAGACTCCGTGGGACGGAAGAAGCCCATGCCTGGGGCCGGGAGCCAGGTCTGCCAGGAGGAGAAGGGCTGTGCTTGTCTTGCCTGGAGGGGCCTCGGAGTGAGGTCCACGGAGCAGTGGCCTCACCCACGCCCCTCAGAGAGGGGAAACCTGGGGTCCAGGCCACCATTTCTGCCTGGGCTGCTCTCCTCCCTAAACCGGCCAGCCTTCCTCCGTCTTTTCCTCCTCCCTGGCCTTCCTTCGTCCTCCGCCCCCCCGGCCCGGGTCGCCGCGCACTGCATTTGGGCTGCTCAGGCTCTGCCCGCATCTCGTGCCCCCCAGCGAGGGTGGGCGCACCACAGACACACCCCTGGGAGCCCCACGGCTGTTCCTCTGACTGAATCAGCCTGACGGCAGACAGACAGACAGACAGGACAGGCCTTGGCTTTTATTGAGACCTGAGGGCTCCCAGGCCTCTCGGAAAGCCGATTCTCCGCTCAGCCTGGCCTCCCAGGTGCAAGTGGCTGACTTGAGTTCAAGCGGGCTGCGAGGGCACGGCCATGCTTCTCTTTCTTCTGTCCCACCTTGGGACCTCCTCCCGCCCCCCTCACATTTCCCCAGGCTGGCCAGACTCCGGTGCCGCATGGCTGCCTGGGCCGCCTCAGTGTGCAGGGGCCGCTGCTGGGGGCCGAGCCCTTCCGACTTGGATCTGCCTCCTTGGCCATCCTTCCCCTCCTGTCCCCATGCCTGGCACGGGGGATCCCTACAGCCTCTCCAGGGCCCCAGAGCGGGTTCTCTTGCACAAGGGACACGTGGCCTCCTCTGGGGCCCCCCAGGACCTCTTGGGCCTGAGCCCCAAGCCCTCGGGGGGACCAGCCTGGGAGGGGGCACCTTTGGCTGGGTCCATGCTGGAGCGGGAAACTGAGGAAAGAGGAAAGGAAAGAGTCACAGGGAGGACCCCGAGGGAGGCTGGAGGGGAAGTTGGAAGCACCCCTAGGGTCCTCAGACCCTGACTTCCTTAAGAACAGAAGGGGAGAGGCAGTAATTCTTCCTTCAAACCCTCGGGGGAGGGAATAGGAAGAGGGAAGTGAATGGTTCAAGCTGAAAGGCCCCTCATCTAACCTGAACCCCTCGTTTCTCAAGTCAGTAAACTGAGGTCCAGTGAGGGATAGTTATCCAAGGTCCTGCATCGAGTGCAGAGCTGGGACAGGAACCCAGAACTCTGTCCCAGAGCCTCCCGTCTGTCTCACAGCCCCTTGCCCCCGCTGGCACAGGGTGGGAGCAGATTCCTCAGGATCTTGGCCTCCTGGGGCGTGACGTCATAGTGGGGTGATTTGGCCGATAGTCTCCACCAAGCTCCCTCCGTAGGAGGCTTGGGAGGGGAGAAAGGCCCATCTGAGTCCCTGGGGTCCTTCCCTCTGTGCGAGACCTGCCTCAACAGAGCTCACCTGTGTTTCCCAGGCTGTCCCTGGGCAGTTGGGCTTCCACAAGGGCTGAGCTCTGGCTGTTACCTGGGCCCAGAGTCCCCTGTGGCAGGTCCAGGGGCCAGGCTGTGCCCTCAGGCTGTGGCAGGCAGCCCCCTGCCATGAGCCGGCCCAGCCAGTGGCTCTCACACTGGCCGGCAGGCTGCATGTGGCCCGGTAGGTAGAGAGCCAGGCCCCGGAGGTGGCGCAGCCGGAAATTCTTGGGCTTGCTTCCCTGGGCACTGGGACACTGCTGCTGCTGGGCCCCCAGCCCCCCCTCGTAGATGTTGGGCGGTGTGTCGGGGTGGCTGGGGTGTCCGCGGGCCCAGCTCACGGCATCTGCAGAGGGGAGAGCAGGAGGGTGGTGGCCAGCCGGCTGCATCAGCTGTGACAGGAGAATGCAGTCACATGCTTCTGAGACCAGCTCACATGGGGGGCTCCTAGTCTGCCCAGCGTCACCTTAGCTGTCTGTCGAGTGGGCTCGGTTTCTTCCCTTCCCACTGCCTGTGTCCAACACACTGCTCCTCTTCCCTCTCCCAACCAGCAGCGAGGTCTGTGGGGCCTGGGACCTCGATACCAAGATCCCTTTTAGGACTTAGAGCACTTTATTCTACCCTGTGTCCTCTGCCCTAGAAAGAGTACTCTGGTCCCAGGAGAGAAATTGCACAGCGGGTTCAAGAGAAAGTGACCAGCCCAAGCTCACATGGCCTGGATCAGTGACCACTGCCCTCTCCCAAGCATACATGTCCCTGAGGCCACCCCAGTGGCTTTGGGCCCAGATAGGGACAGGAGGATGTCTCTTCTCCTGCCATGCCCCCCATAGCCCGGCACCTTCTCTTATGCGCAGCTCAGAGAATGCACAGACCAAGGCTTCCATGGGGGGCTGGTGTGGTGGGGGAGGAGCACCCAAGCCTTGCACGCAGCAGGGCCCTGCTCTCCCCTGCCTAGGGGGTGAGTCTGCAGGTCTCCCGTGGCAACTGGCTCTTATGACGTCACAGGGAATACTCTCGGCCTTCTAGTTTGGGAGAGGATGATGCCCAGGGCAGGGGCAGGGCGGGAGGAGGGCATAAGAAGGCGACAGAACCCCAGGGGAAGCACTGGTCCCTCTGGCTTGGGACAGGCCATAGAAAACAGACTGAGCTGTGGCTGGAAGTCACTCTCTAGGGTGATCTCTTAGGATCATCTTCCTCACTCGTGGGTGGGAAATGAGTGTTTAGGGATACAGACCTGCTGAGACCTGGGCCAGTGCAAGTAACTTAACTTTTCTTTTCTTTTCTTTTTTCTTTTTTTTGAGACAGAGTCTCACTCTGTTGCCCAGGCTAGATTGCCGTGGCGTCAGCCTAGCTCACAGCAACCTCCAACTCCTGGGCTCAAGCAATCCTCCTGCCTCAGCCTCCCGGGTGGCTGGGATTACAGGCATGCGCCACGATGCCTGGCTAATTTTTTATATGTTTTTAGTTGTCCATATAATTTCTTTCTATTTTGGGCCGGGCGCGGTGGCTCACACCTGTAATCCTAGCACTCTGGGAGGCCGAGGCGGGCGGATCGCTCAAGGTCAGGAGTTCAAGACCAGCCTGAGCAAGAGCGAGACCCCGTCTCTACTATAAATAGAAAGAAATAATTGGACAACTAA
>CAUYRT010021575.1:0-16360 GCA_963574885.1 Lepilemur ruficaudatus | reverse complement strand
ACCGAGTCTTGCTTTGTCGCCCGGGCTAGAGTGCCATGGCATCAGCCTAGCTCACAGCAACCTCAAACCTTGGGGCTCAAGTGATCCTCCTGCCTCAGCCTCCCCAGTAGCTGGGACTATAGGCATGCGCCACCATGCCCGGCTAATTTTTCTATTTTTAGTAGAGACAGGATCTCACTCTTGCTCAGGCTGGTCTCAAACTCTTGACGACCTCAACTGATCCTGCCACCTTGGCCTCCCAGAGTGCTAAGATTACAGGCGTGAGCCACCCTGTCCAGCCCTCAAATCTTTTTTTTAGCACAAGTTGGAGGCACGGACATATTAGTCACATTTCTTATGTGTGTTCTGGGAATCCTCTGTATTTCTTTGTGGAGGGCAGGGAGCACACACCATCCCATCAAGGGTTCTTAATTCTTTCAGTCTTGAGCCACTCTTAGGCTGAGTCAACTGAAATCTGCCTCTTCATGAGTTGTGAGAAGTTGGTCCCCCCAGTCGTCAGACTCCTGTTCACACACTTATATTTCTTCTACTGAGAGGGCTTCAAAATATAGCATTTCAAAGCTTTATTCACAAAGGTGTTTGGTAGGATATTAATTATAATACCAAAAGATTGGAAACAACTTAAATGCCTGACATGAGAGAGTGGTTACAGAAATGATGGTAGCTGTACTTGATGGCATATTCTGCCTCTATATAAAAATGTGTATGATCTCATGTTAAATGGGAGAGAAATAAACTTTTAACCTAGATTTTGATTGTAGCTATGTAAACCCTCTGCATCATGAAAAATAGAGTATATAAGAAATGTATGCATAAGTTTGATAGGATTATGGTGATGTTTTAATTTTTCTATTTCTTAAAATATTTTTCTATTTTCTATTATACTAAAAACAATATAAAAGTAGGCTTTTTTTTAAAAAAAAAAAAAAACCATGAGATCAACAGAGTTACTCAACTAGGATATAGATATATGCAGTGTTTTCCCAACCTGCTCCGACACAGCCTCGTGCATTCATGCTTGAAAGCCAGGCTATCAATCTGCTTTTATCTTAACTTCTGTGTCTTCAAGGGGTTTTAAGTGGATAAATATGACTCAGCAGAATCACGTGCAAAATCAGGGGCCGTAAGGTGGATGACACCAGTATGCCCACAGCGGAACCTGGAAGCCAGCCTCGTGCGATGGACTAAGCACCACTGGGGGGAGTCGGCCGCCGCCTGTTTGAGCGGTTTGCTTGCTGCCCCCACCCCAGCATTCGCCCCCTGAGGGCAGGAGCTGTGCTCTGTTCATCTCCTGAAGCCAGAGGGGGCCACACGAGCTAGTTGAATAAACAACTCCCATAGTGCTCTGTCTCTACTGGCCTTTCCATGGCTACCGGCACTGGGGAGGATGCATCTTCAGGCGCCAACGTCCATGGATGCGTTTTGCTTTTTAATTTAACATTTACCAATGTTACCTACTGTCTGCAGTAGGCCAGGCATGGGGAGAAGCACTTTCAAATGCATAGTCCTAGGACGACTCCATGTAGTATGAGCTATGAAATAAGAAACTCCGAGCAAAAAAAGAGATGAAACGAAAGCACACAAATCTATCTTCAAAAGTTCTTTAAAACTGAGACCACTGTGCTATGAAATGTCTTTCAAAGAGGGTGGGTTAGTCTTACTCAGATTTCATGATGATATAATTTTAAACAAAGGAGCGAAGTAAAAGGTTCTTTTAAAAATTCATTCGTTCTCCCTAGAAGGGAGAAACGGGAACATTCAAGACACATTCAAGAATCACACTGCTATATGCATCTGCCAAAAGTTGCAACCTTCTACCAAGCAGAGAAAGGATCCTTGGCCTAGCAATTAAAATCATTTGTCTTTTATCCCCTTCTTGCCAAAAAGGACCCCAGCCCTAACTAGTTAATCCCTAACACACACTGCTACTCCCAGAGTTGCCTGGCAACTGCTAGGAGGCGTGTCAGAGAGCAAGAAAGGCCTAAATAAATGAGCTGGAGCCTGGGCTGCGCTTGACATGGATAAAGGGGGTTTCTCCGAATGGGGCTGCCTGGCTGCTTGTGGTTCTGTCATTTAAGCAGAGAAGAACAAGTTGGCTTGGCTGATATTGTTAAATATCTTGGGCTTTGCATCTGATTTTCTCCAGGTGACTGAAAAATGGGTCACATGCCCTTGTGATTTGCAGACACCCTCCCCTCTGTCAGGCAGCAGCAACCTCCAAAGCCAAAGACAGGACAGTGTGCAATGTATATGCACCAAACAGAGGCTGAGGGCCAAGCCCCTGCCTCAAAGGCTTCTCTGTTCCTCATTTCTTTCACCCATTCTTCTGTCCATTATTCCAAAATAGACTCACTGATGCCGACATACTGTGCCATAACCTGTGCCTGGCACTGGAAAAGCAGAGAGAGAGTCAGTAACACGGGACATGTGGAAACTAGAACAAAGACAGGCGAGAGGGTGTGGCGGGGGAAACCTTGGTTTGGAGGCTGTCTCCTGGCTCTACTGTATCACGGGAAGCCAATCCAGTCTGAGCTCCGTCCCCCGTATGCGCAGTGGCTGGTGAGGGCCGTCATGAGAACGGCTGCCGTCAAGGACGTGAAGCAACTGGGAGAGGGACGGAGCTCCGACCTGGTGGGGGCCCACAGAGGAGGTGGCAGCCTTGGCCATGGCCGGACACCCTCGGCGCCTCACTTTCTGACCCCTGAGAGAGCCCTTTGAAACAGTTCCCCTGGCCTGAAGAGACACACCACCAGCGAGCCCACACGGGCCCTCCCGCCCCGGGCCCAGCTCCGGCCTCCCCAGCAGACCTGCGGGAGGCATGAGGCACGGATGGACGCAGGGGAGCAGCCCCTTCCTCCTCCTCCTGGACCGGGGAAAGAAAGCAAAGATCAAGAGTCTCCCTGGTCAGCTGCATTTTGAATTTTTTTCCAGTAGGAAAGGGAAAAGAAAGGCCAAGGAGTTAGAAATCTCAAGTGAGTTCTGAGCCAGGGAAAGGGTCTTTCAACCCTGCTGGAGAGGGGGGGCTGCCCATCACTGCCCCGCAGGCCAACGCTTGGGAGCTGCCCCCAGCCTGCTCCAGGCCGGGGGGCCTGCTCAGCAGAGAAGAGGCAGTTAGGGATGGGGAAAGTGCTAATCTTCACAGGGTTGACAGGGCAGGTGCTGTGCGGGGCTTACTGAAGCTTCTCTACAATCCTGCATGGAGCGATTACACACCCATTTCATGGAAGAGGAACTGAGGATGAGAGAGGCAAAGTAACCTGCTCAAAGTCACAAGGCAGGTAGAAGCAGAACAGAGAGGAGCACGCTCGTCTGTCACGTGTCCTGTTTTAAACAAAACACAACGCTGTGACTTTGCAGCGACCTGAGGTCCATGACTGCACCACTGGCCCGGGGTGGAAAACCACCCACCCCCACCTGTGCGGTCAGCACCCCAGCACCCTGCATGGCAGGAATCCTGTGGGGCTGCCCTGCATTCCCCCACCCCCTGCCTTCTCCCCTGCAGCCTCTCTTCACCCCCAGTCTCCTGCTGTGGCCCTGCCCTGCCATCTGCCTCAAGGGCTCCCCCCTGCAGACTCCTACCGGTTTCTGGCCACCAGCTTCCTCCCTCACCTTATGTGTCAAAGGCTTTGAATGTTCTTGGATCCACTGACCCAGTAAATCCATGTCAGGGAATGTGCCTAAGAATTTATGCAGATGCAAAGAGATTTATGTAAGGATGTTCAACACAGTGCAGATTAAGATCGTGAAACAGGCCAGGTGTAGTGGCTAATGCCTGTAATCCTAGCACTTTGGGAGGCTGAGGCAGGAGGATCGCTTGAGGCCAGGAATTCAAGACCAGTCTGAGTAAGAGCGAGACCCTGTCTCTACAAAAAACAGAAAAATTAGTCAGGTGTGGTGGCGTACACCTGTGGTCCCAGCTACTTGTGAGGCTGAGGCAGGAGGACCCCTTGAGCACAGGAGTTTGAGGTTGCAGTGAGCTCTGATGATGCCACTGCACTCTTGCTGGGGCAACAGACTGAGACTAGGTCTCAAAACAAAAAAAAAAAAGAGAAAAAGAAAGAAAAAAATCATGAGCTGTTAGTGACAACCACGAAGACCAGCGCTGGGATAACGTGGCAGGCCTCCACACTGGCTTCAGATAGAGGAAACAAACGGGATAAAAACCTGTGAATGGGGCCACTTATTTGCCTTTTAAAAGCCCCACAGGTGATTCTGCTCCACAGCCAGGGCTGAAAACTACTGGGGCCCCTGGTGGGATATGTGTGGGCATTATAAATGGTGCTAAGGAGAGTTTTTACGTAATGTGAAAAATGCTTACACATACTAAAAGGCCAAAACAAATCAATAACTGGGATACTGCATTGCTTTGCCAGGAATATCTCAACTGCCTAAAACAAAGTGAAAAAACCAAAATCCTAAAACGGAATGACACAAAAACAACAAAAATCCGAGCACCTACGTGGAAACATGCTAACACTGGCACAGCACTCCAGATAATGGGATTATGGGTGTTTTCTCATTTCTAGTCCTCTGTTACTCTAAACATTTTTTTTTTTTTACCAAGGCCAGTGCTATTTTTATAACCAGAGGAACAACTAAAAGACAGTGGCCCTGGGGGGACCTCCGCATCCCCCCAGCACTGTTCTGCTTCCCACCCGGCAGGCTCACGCAGGGCACCATCCTCCCCAGCCCTGCAGCCACCGTCCCTGTCCCCTCTTCTAGGGCTCACATGTGCTTTAAAATCATTATTTTAAATTAATCCCCCAAATAATCTTATATGGGTAACGTATCATTCTCTCAGATGAGGACAACTTGCCAGAATTAAATTTCGGTTTAAAAACCACCTAGGTAGCAGGGTGATGATCTAGATTTGTCTCAATGCTTGGTCGGCAAACCTCAGGACTTCTGGTTTCCCTGCTGGCCTTACAGAGGAGGGACGTTCTCATGCAGATGAATGGGACTGAACGCCTGACAGACCTGCCACGTTTTGTTGATTCTAAGATGAAAATTCTAAGATGTTCCCATTGTAATATCTCCGAAATCCGGATGTGTCTGGTAATTGGTGGCATCCTTCAATTATAATTGGCAGCACTCCCCCCTTTCTGGACAGAACATAAACTAACCTTCCGTCCTGCGACTGAACGGCAGCTTACATTCAAGGAAAGTGCCATGTCTACAGCCAAACCCTCCCCCTTATCTTCAAAACGATACTTTTAATGGCTATGTAATATTCTGTCACGTGGATGTGGATGTTCTTTACTTCCCCAGTGACCTGTTATGGACTCCTGGTCTGTTCTAGCTTTTTTAACCGTTGTAAATGCTGCTACTGTCGACACCTTGGCATTAAGCTTTCCCTTTCGTCCTCCTCCTCTCCCAAGCTCCAAATCATCTGGAGACACTTGGACATTTCTTGCCCCTCGTCTCCCACATTTTACCCATTAGTGAGAGTCTGGTCATTCCTCCTTCACGGTGACTTTTCCTGGTAGAGCCACCTGAGGGCCTTTCGGTTCCCGTAAGATCCTTTCAACTGGTCTCTCTGCCTCCAGCTTCTCTTTCAGACCGTCACTGTATTACTGCTCAAACCTGACCTCAGACATGTCCCATCTCTGCTCAGAAACTTATACTCCCGACAGGGTAAAGTTCACGCTCTTGGCCTAGTGTTCACAGCTCTGCCAAATTTGGTTCCAGCGTCTCCTGCAGCCTCCACCCCCAACCCATCTCTCCAGACAACACGGCCCACTCCTTGGCTACGATGGGTCCTGCCTCTAGGCCTTGGCTTCCTCGGGTAACTCCACATCCGCTGCAGGCAGGGACGCTTCTGTCTGTCTTTTTCCAAACCTTACTCATCAGTCCCAGCTCAAGTTTCACCTTTCTTACGAGATGTGTTATGGCTCATTTGATCCTTATAATAACCTAGAGATATAGAAAAGTAAGGTAGTCTTATCCTCATTTTGCAGGTGAAGAAACTGAAGTTTAAACAGATTAAGTGGGTTGCTCAGGTTTTATGCAGCTAAGAAGTACAGAGCCGGCTTTAAACTCCAGGGTTCTGTCTTTAAAGCTAGTGCCTTTCAGAGGCAAGTGCAAGTACAGCCATAAACTCCTTTTCTGGAGCAACCTGTGCCCAGATCATGTACCCAGCACTACGTACCAAGATTCACCAGCCTCTGGATTCTGGACGCGTACATACTGACAAGGAGATGATTATAACAGTGAAATACTTCAAGTTCGTCAGTTCCCAGCAGCCCAGGGAAAGGACTGGGCCAATTGTGCATTCCCACAGCAGAGAGGGGAAGACAACAGTATTTTCCTTGAACTATGCCAGCTCTCAAAACAACGCTGGACCTGAGATTGTCACAACAGTCGGAACCACCTCACTTTGAGATGAGCAGGGCACAGGATACTGCTTTGAGCTGACGGGCTTTAGAGAAACTAAGGGAAACTTCTCAGAAAGCAAAAAGAGAGAGCAACCCTTATATCACGTGACCACGTGACCGTGACATTGCCAGAGCTCAGGCAGCCTAGAAGGTCAGGCCTAAGTGGCGGACGGAAAATGAGGAGAAGGGCGGCGTTAGCATGCTGCCCGCTGAGCACCCACTGTCCCGGCCACTTCACAGACAGGTCCTGGGTGAAGGGAAAACACGGTGCTCGCTATTACTCTGTGTTTCATTTAGACACACCGTGGAGTTGGGGCAGTAAAAAAAGACTGATCAATGTATTAACTGTGGCTTATAAGGAGTATGACCCCAGGTTACTCTCAGAATTTCCACATAAAATGCATTGCCTGACATCTCCTCATCTGTTGTCATTTCATCTAGATTAGATGCTATGGGTTACAGAAATGAGCAGCCCTGGCCTACAGGCAGCGCAACCTATCTGGTTCCTTGCGTCCCACTCTGACTAGGCTGGGTGTGGCTGAGTCACTCACAGGCTCAGGACGAAGGGAGCCCCGTGCTCCTGAGACACGAGCCAGTCAGCAAGGTGGCCTCCAACGTTCTCGCCTACACAGGGTGACCAGGCACTAGGCCAAACGCTCCACTCTCCTTGGCCAGGAGGCCAAGAGTAGGCCAAGTAGAGAAATATCAAACAAAAGCTTCTCGCTGAAGCTGGGAGAACTGGGACTGTCCTTGGTTTCAGGGAAGACCTGATGTCTTCCCATCCTCATAGTAACTAACTAATCACCGCATAAGGCAGGAAGGGAACACAGATGAGCAACGTGAGGCTCAGAGAGGTGGCAGGGCCATGGGGAGGCCCAGTCCTCCTGTGCCTTGTAGTCACGTACACCAAGACATGAATTCCCAGGATGCTCTGCCTTCTCAAGTGCAAGCAGAGGTCCTGTTGACGGACAGGGGCAGCAAGGCCCAGGAGAAAGCAGGGCTTAGGGCCCATCTGGCTCCTCCCATGGCCGGTCATTCCTCCTCTCTGAGTCTCAGTTTCCACCTTTGTAAAGTGGAGCTGATCACTGCCACTCCACAGGTGACTGCAAGTCCTCGGTGACGGCAGCTGAGTGTGAAGGGCCTGGCACATATCTGACATGCAGTTGGCAGTCACGCTCCAGGGTGGAGCAAGGGGAGGTCTCAGCAGTCACTAACAGGACAGCACGGCTTCCTTGTGCTAAGATGTAGGAGAGAACACCCACCCATGACCCTCTCCCACAAACACATACAGCCTCTTCTCGGTGAATTCAAAAACCAGAAGAGTCATGGGATTGCTCACGGCCGCTGCGCTATGAGTCTGGGCCCTGACCAAACATGGACTGTAACAGGCCAAGAAGCTACTCACCGGCTCGATTTTCAGAGCATTTCGGTAGCTCCCAAAGAAAGCGGCCTGGGCCTTGAGGAACGCTCTGGCCACACCGTCACCAGTGGTCGTGGAGACCTTCTTCAGCCTGTTCTTCAGTGAAGAAATCTGGAGATGGACAGAAAAGAAACACATTGAGGACAGGGTCAAAGATGGCTGACAAGCCCAGTACACACAGAGCCCTAGAGAATCCCACGGAAGGGGGACTGATTTGATACCTCACCTGCTGGGAGAACAAAAATGTGTTCAGTATTAGGGCATGTTTTTGAAATTGAAATGAATGCTGCTCTTATTAGAGCATGTCTAATAAAAACAAAAACAAAGCTATTATTTAACTACTTACTACGCTGCCAGATTCAGTACTTTCACAAATAATTCCTTTGACAATCCTGTGAGGAAGGGATTAGTGTTCCCATCTTACAAGGATGAAATAATCTCGGAGAGGTTAGGTTACACACCTCGGAACAAACCCAAGAAGTGGCCAAGCTGGAATTTGACTCAAAGTCTTGTAATCTAGCCCAAATCACACAGACTTTTAGTTCTAATTTCATTCCCTCTTGAAAGTACTTGCAAGTATTAAAAATAAAAGGCTTATTTATATACCTCACATGTACTTTAAAGGAATAGTGGCTTATAGATATCTATTCAACAGGTTAAAACAAAATAGATACAAAAGTGATAACAATGGAGAAGAAAGCAGTGGCTGACAAGAGATTTAGTATATAAACGTAAGCTATAAGGTCTTACATGGGTGGCTAGAAATAGATTCAAAATTTACTTTAAGAGCCTCCCAGTAACCAAAGCAAAGAGGGAAACATGAAAGTTGTGAGTCCCTGGGTCCATGTGTTAAAAACAAACCAGTTACTTGTTCAAATAAAGATTTTCCTAGAAGTGAGACTTAAAAGAGACTTTTGTCATCAGTCAACATAAGAAAGACTGGAATATGGTAGCTGTTGCCCTCAACATCAAGAAAAACATCAAGTTTCCCAGACTTTCTAATATGCCCCTCATTTGTCTCAGGATGCTGTACTGCACAAACGTCAAAGCACACCATTCACGCTGTGTTCCACGTGAAAGTTGTCCCTGAAATTGTACAACGTGGTAATCTTGAATCATTCATTCACTCTGCAAATAGTTATTACTGGCTACCGTGCCCAGGACTATGTTAGGTGTTGAGAATACGATGGTCAGTGAAACCAGACACAGGCCTTGCCCTCATTCAGGTGACATTCTAGTGAGAAAAATACATGGGACATCACTACCGTGACAAGCCTATAATAGAGCTTGCCAAGGAGGCCAAGGAAGGCTTCCTGGAGGGGAGCAGGTTGAACCGAGATCCGAAGGATGAGTTAAAGTCATCAAGCAGGCAAAGAGGGGAGGGAACAGTGTGTTAAGGGGAGTAACGGGCAAAGGCCCTGTAGGAAGGAGGTGCTCAGAGAACACAAAGAACTGCAGCTTCAGTGGAAAGAGTGAGGGGAATATGGTTTACAATGAGGCTGGAAAGAAAGGCAGGGGCCAGCAGGGATTTTTCCTTCATCTTGAGAGAAACAGAAAGCTAATGATTGTTTTTAAGCACACAGAGCACATTTTAGGGCAAGAGATTCCATAAGGGGTTTGGATATAGGACTATCTAACAGTCTGACATTATTGAAGAATAAACGTAGGGCCTGGCAGGGTGGTTCATGTCTATAATCCCAGCACTTTGGGAGGCCGATGCGGGAGGATCACTGGAGGCCAGGAGTTCGAGACCAGCCTTGGCAACATAGCAAGACCTTGTCTCTACAAAAAATAAAAAAAATTAGCCAGGTGTGGTAGCACACGCCTGTAGTCCCAGCTACTCAGGAGGCTGAGCCAGGCGGATTCCCTCGAGCCCAACAGCTTGAGGCTGCAGCGAGCTCTGACTGTGCCACTGCGCTCCAGCCCGGCAACAGAGCAGACCCTGTCTGGAGGGGGGAAAAAAAAAAAAGAATACAACTCAAGATAAAATAGAAAATTAGATTTAGGTGGCCCATGAATCATCTATAGATTTGTAGTACAAATGAGTGATCATTATTTTTCCGGGCAAAGGGTACATAGCTTTCCTCAGATTCCCGAAGATGCCTATAAACCTACAAATACAAAGAATCATGGGTCTAGGATGGACTACGTCTGCTTTAGAAATGGTCCATGGACTTTATGTCTTGTTGCCAAGCTTCTGATAGGGAAATTTTTGATAGCTTATTGAGGTATCATATATCATAAAAATCGTTCAATTATAGAGTTCAGTGGTTTTTCATGTAGTCACAGGGTGGTACGGCCATCACTACTACCTAACTCCAGAACATTTTTATCACCCCAGAAAGGAAGAAATTATTCATTAGCCGTTGGTCTCCAATCCCCCCAGTTCTACTCTCCCTCCAGCCCTCGGCGACCCAGGCAGCCACTAGTCTACCTCTGGGCCCAGGGACTTGTCTACTCTGGATATTCCACACAAATGGAATTAACAATAGTCTTTTGTGATCGGATCGTTTCACTTAGCACAATGCTCACTACGAACAAGGTTCACCCACGTTGTAGCACGTGTCAGGACTTCATTTCTTTTCACGGCTGAGTAGCATCCCCTGTCCGGATAGACCACATTTTATTTATCTGCTCATCAGCTGGTGCACATTTGGGCTATCTCTACTTTTTGGCTATTACAAAGAATGCTGCTGTGAAGATTCACGTGCAAGCTTTTTGTGAAGACGACAGAGATCTTGCGGTGAGAACCTGAAGAGAAAAACTCCTCTGTGGCCAGACCTAACACAGTGAAGATAAGCTGACCGGGCACAGGGAGCCACAGGGCACCGTGCTTAATACATGGCAGGCCGTTAATAAATGTTCACTGCGTGCAGGGAAAGAACCCCGGGCTGCCGCTAGGGCCGTGCCATGGGCCTGGACAGCCGCTGCAGGAAGCGACGGGGACACGGACACACCCTGGGAGTGGCTGCCCCAGCCCCACTCCAAGGGAGGGCCATGGAAAACAATTCTCCTTTGGAAGCAGTTTGGAGTCTATCTCAGCACCTGGGTATATGTAACTGGTTTCCTGTGACCTCTGCTTTTCTGGGACACGTAAGCCCCAGTGCCACAGTGGTGACAGCCCACGAGGAGCAATGTAGGCCACTCAGCACCCAGGCCGACTGCCGTGGACTTTCTACTTGAAGTAGGAATATGAAAAAGAAACATGCTGTATTAAAATGTTAAAAATATTACCCATTCCTTGCCCCCCAAATAATAAAATTCTGCCCCTCCCAGGGATGAGAGTGACATTTCCTTTGAAATGGTGCAAGCCACTGTCACTCTTCTTCTGCCTCCTCAAAGGCGTTGGGCCACCTGTGCCGAAGATTATTCCTCACTTAACCTTCCCTGGCCTTTCTCTTTCATTCCGGAGGTGTTTAATTACCTTGGATTCACAACGCTGCACTTCAGGTGAGCCTCTCCTAATGGCCTCATTACCATTTTACACAAAGGAGGAGTCGCTGATTGTAACTGAGCAACATGAGCGCGTTCCTTCCCGCCTGCCCCAGCTGGTCTGACACCAGCCAAGTGGTCCTGGGCTCCTCCGGCCCCTGTCACCACTTAGGCCAGGACTCCTGAAAGCCTCCCCGCCTCCTGGGCAACACGGAGAAGCTTTTGTCTTGACCTGCCGGCCCTTCAAACTTTGAAAATGCAAGGACATGTGCATCTGATCGCTGGTGACAGCATCTGTCCTTTAAACAAAAGTGAGGGAAGAAAATTTCAGGTTGAAATAACCCACAGCCATACAGCTAAAGATGAACTCGCCCTGAGTACCCGTAGGGCTGCTGGTCAAATCATCAACATTGGGGTTCATCAGGGGTGATTTGGATGTGTTGCAAGTACCGGTGAGGACAGCTTCCTCCTTTAATCAAGTGGCACCGGAGGAAGAGAGTACAAAACTGAGTTCCTCAGCTTCTCCATCAGGCCGCCCCCTGTGTACGCTCTTGCTTATTGCAGCGTGGTCCAGCCAGTCTCCTGGGCACGGTGTCAGGTTCCATACTTCTTCCTCTCAACACCAGCCCAGATGCGTCCCAACTCCACTCTCTCCTCTCGGTGCCCGCGACCCTGGTCCACCGACGTTCCTCTCCATCCATCTTCTCCGGCCCAGACTGGTGGAGTAGCAGCCTCAGTGGGCTCTCTGCCTCGGTTTCTCCTCAGTGCCATCCACCCACATCTGTCCTAGTAATCTTGGAAAAATACAAACCTGATCACTTCAATCCTCCATCAGAATCTTTCAATGCCTCCGCCCTCACCACCGTCACCTTCAGAAAAACATCCAGACTCCCCAGGGCAGTCTGCAAGCCTCCCTCAACGGGCCTCGCTTCCCTCCCTACCTAGCATCGCACTGGGCCTGCACTGAGCTGCTGTCCAGAAGCATACGCTACTCTCCAGCCCAGGCACGTGTCCTAACTCGGAGTTGTCTCTTGTCCTTCCCTGTCCAGCTTGTGAACATCTATTTGCCCTTTAAAAGACTGTCCAAGTCTCCATCAGGAGGGGCCTATTGAAATTATACCATATCCTCACGAGGAAATACCGCAAAGCTGCTAAAAAGAACATGGCAGTACTCTATGAACTGACATGAAAAAATGTCCACAAAATACCATCAAATGGGGGAAAAACGCAAGTTGCAGAGTAACACGTACAGGATGAATCATTTAAAAATTCTCTATAAACATATATATGTAGTTAAAATTTAAAATGCTGCATATCAAACTTTAACCTTACAAGGATGCTTTCACTTTCTATTTTATACACTTGATTGTTTTGGTTATTCTTTATAAAAAAGCATATGTTACTTCTATAATAAAGAATTAAAATCAGGTATTTTTCTTTAATAGTCAAATTACCCATACCCTGGGGTTAAGGGAAAGAGGGAATCCAGATGTCCCCCATCTGTGAAGCTTCGCCTGACCACTAAGTCAGGGCCCCCTGGGACTGCGTAGGTGGATCTACGGTGAGCTGCAGTGTCTACCTGCTTTCCTGATAGACCAGGAGTTCCCAGAAGGGCCAGCAGCCAGCACAGCGCTCGGCCCAGTGCAGTCATTCAGTACTTTCTGCTGAGTGAAAGAATAAACGAGCGAGTGTTTCGACACCGTGAAAGGCATTTCCAGTGGCTGAGCCTCTCTGCTTGGAGGAAAGTCTAGGATCACATTCTTTAGTGTTGGATCATTAGAAGAAACCGGTCTCCGCTGGAAAGGATTAGGCAAGAAATTGATACTCATTCATTCCCCTTCTGCAGAACGCCATTGCTAAGACACAATCACAACTGTAAGGAAGATGAACCTCTGCGTGCCGAGTGAGTTAAAGGGAACAAGTAGGCCAGTCTCATACAACACTGCAAACTCAACGCATCCAATAACAAATGCAGTGTCACCCCTCCCTGCACCCTGTTCCTCCTTTGACTGGTCACTGTCTGCTCTACTTCTCAGTCTCTGGGCTTCCCCTGCTCCTCTAGCCCCACTGCACTCCTCAGGCAGAAGAGCACACAGTTGGAATCATACAAACCTAGGTCAAGATTAGAAACCTGGCTTCCCTGCTTTTATAACCTTTCTGAGATTCAGTTCCTTTGCTGTAAAATGACGTATCTGCAACATATATACATTGTGAGGATTAAAATATAATGGATATAAAATAGATAATGGATATAGCAGAATGCCTAGCTTTTCGGTTTGTTATTAGTTCAGATTTCATCTTCTATCTGGACTATTGCAACAGTCTTTGAGCTGGTGTCTCTTCCTCTATTTTCTTCCTGGTCTAACCCATCCTTTGAATTATCTTCCTAAAACAAGAATATTGTCACTCCCTTCCTCTAAAACTTTTAGTGGCTCCCTGTTGCTAATACAATAAAGTCCAGATTCCTTAGCACGATATTTAAGGCCTTCTGCGGACTTGGCTCAAACTCTATTCCCAACTTTCTCTTCTACTTGATTTCAGAGGCCTCAAAACTCATTCCTAAGCATGGGATATTCTTTATTGAATTCTCTAACAAAATCTTTCTTTACAAAAAAAAAAGCTTCCACTTTCTGTGATGCCCTGTGTCAGGCCCTGTGCTGGAGACGTGCTGGGGACAGAGCAGCACATGAACAAGGCCTAGCTCCCGTGTCCAGCTGAGCTCCCAAATCAGCCACAAATTAGCCTATCACTACTTCAGAGGGGACTCTCACATTGTATACAGCATCCTATTATTTAGCCCTTTATAGATCAGCAGTTTACTTATTTTTCTCCCCAGCAGAACGATGATAACTCTTGTAATACATACAGGGACTCAACAAGCGTAGTTTTACTTCTTTATCCCTTGGCAACTTGCAGGGTCTGGGGGTGGGGTGGGGAGTGAAGGGTGGCATACTATTAGTTGTCTACCTCTAGGACAATCCTCACCTCTTTCCATTAGTGCTGACACCTTAAGATCTTTTTGCTGCCTCCCCATTGCTCTGAGGAAGACGACTGAAGTCCTAGCCTGGCCTTCAAGGCCCCATGGGATTCGGCCACAGATTCTTCCAGATGCGAGGCTTCTGCACCCTCTCCATGGCTTCCACCATCCCCTTTGGGCTCCAGTCCCACTGGCCTCCCTCACACCCCAGGACCTTGGGACGAGCTATTCCCTGTGTGGATTGCACTCACCTACCATCGCCCCTTGCCTAGATTTCAGCACTGCCAGAACTTTCTGCAATGATGGAAATAATCTATCTTCTGGTCAATGCTGTTCAGTGTGCTAGCTACTACTGAGTACTCGAAATGCGGCTAGTGTGACTGAGGAACCGAAAGTTTTATTCTATTTAATTTCAATCAATTTAAATTTAAATAGCAACATGTGAATAGCGGATACCATATTGGACAACACAGGGCCCTAGATCGACTACTACTCATCCCTCAGATCTCAGCTCAAACATGACTTCCTCAGTTGGACCCTCCACGCTAGACCAAGGTTGCCCTATTGTATACTCGATGTCTTTCCTTTAGAGACAACAATCTGTAATAATCCGATTAACGGCTGTCTCTTCTGCTAGAATGACTGGTCCAGGAAGACACGTCCATCCCTCAGTGCTGGCACACCTCAACACAGTTCTTCTAAAGTCTGGCTCATGCCAGTCTGTGCAGGGGGTCCCGCTTCTCTCTCCTGGGAATTGCATTAACTTATGGGTGTTGTAATTGGAGTTTAAAATATATATATATATATATATATATACACACACACACTTTTTTTTTTTTTAACAAATCAGACACCCAGCTGCAGCTGCAGAGGGGCAATAGAGTCACATTTTCCTTCCTCCTTTCAGGACTAGGGCAAGTTGATTCCTCCTTTCCTGAGTAAACTAGAAATCAAGGCTTTGTTCTAAAATACCCTAGGGAATGTCTGGGTCTGGAGAGGGGAGAAGGGACTAGTGATTTGTTTTCTTATCCTCAGGGGCGCACAATCATCGGCTCTCCCTGCCACCTTCACGTTGGCAGTGAAAAATGGCAATGTTCACTGCTGTTACATAAGTGTATCTACTGTGTTTCATTAGCTCTTGGCTTCAAATTTGAAGCAAAATGCCTTGGTATGTAAAGGTGATCCCATTCTATTTTCTTTCCCTGTAATAGTTTCTGGGAGAATGAGAAATTCATTAGGAGCAAGGAACAAGAACTGGTATTTATCAAGCCCCCTGCTAGTTACCAAATGCCATGGCAAGTGTTTTCATACCCAGCAGTGTACTAAGATTCCAGAACAACTGGGCTAGGCAGGCACAGTTATCCCCGCCACGCAGACGCGGAAAGTGAGACCCAGTCCCGCATCACACAGATCATACGGCAAGGGGCAGAAGCCAAAGTCAAGCCCAAGTCTATCTTACTCCAAAGTCCGTGCTATTCTGTTAATTCTCACTGCTGCCAGGGATTCTTAGACCAGCAAATTAGATTTGTCCACGATACTGGTTTATTTCCCCAATTTAATACATCTCCATTATTGCTTCCTCTCATTCCTTGTTTTTCTGTTTCTTTCTTGAGAACACGGTTGTTCCTTGACCTCAGTTGTCTTTAATTGCTTCTTCTGCATCCCATTTTCCCCTCAAAGATCCAGGTTCTCCATGGGGGAGTGAGGGCTGTGCTAGTTATGCAGAGCTCCAAGCTGGGGCTGGCTCTGACCCTAGGAGCCCAGATCTCTGCTGCCTCCGTCTCCCTTGACAACTCGTGGCCTGCGTGTAAGTCAGAAAGTTAGCGGCAAGAGTTACAATTCCCAGCAGCTTTTTGTCAGACAAAAGGCCCAATTTTCATTATGTAAATGGCTAATTCATTATGTGCCATAATGGCTCTGGTGAACATCCCATGAACAAACTATCAAATCCTTAGAATTGGCCGGGCGCTGTGGCTCACGCCTGTAATCCTAGCACTCTGGGAGGCCGAGGCGAGCGGATCGCTCAAGGTCAGGAGTTCGAAACCAGCCTGAGCAAGAGTGAGACCCCGTCTCTACTATAAATAGAAAGAAATTAATTGGCCAACTAAAAATATACAGAAAAAATGAGCCGGGCATGGTGGCACATGCCTGTAGTCC
>CAUYRT010021574.1:0-19699 GCA_963574885.1 Lepilemur ruficaudatus | reverse complement strand
CCTGAGCAAGAGAAAGACCCCTGTCTCTACTAAAAATAGAAAGAAATTAATTGGCCAACTAAAAATAGATAGAAAAAATGAGCCGGGCATGGTGGCGCATGCCTGTAGTCCCAGCTACTCAGGGGGCTGAGGCAGAAGGATTGCTTGAGCCCAGGAGTTTGAAGTTGCTGTGACCTAGGCTGATGCCACAGCCCTCTAGCCTGGGCAACAGAGTGAGACTCTGTCTCAAAACAAAACAAAACAAAACAAAACAAAAAAAACCCCACTAGTTTAAAACTGAGGAAACCTTTGTCCCAGTCCCAGTTCAACCAGGGACCTGGTTTGGGATTTTGAGACAATCATTTATCTTATTTCATAGCTCTAGGACACTGATGCTTATAAAATACACTGTTAAAAAAAATGCCACCAGGAGAGAAAAAATATTGCCAGTTAAACCATGACACAATACTAAAACACCAGTGATGTGTGAAGACACATCTTCATTTCAGAGATATTAAAATGTGAGGGGAAAATGAGTGTCTTAGGATTGATAAAATGTGGTATTTTGACTTGCCTCATTTATATAATGAAGATAATTATCATTTTCCCTACTGAATACACATAAAGATCAGATCAAGAAATTAACGCTCAGCTCTTGTTTCCCAATCTAGTTTTGAACTAAACAACAGGGAACTTTATCTTCCAAGGCAGAAAGTTTTCCAATGACTGCTCTTGTCACGGTAGTGTAAAGGAAGAAAATGTCTTATAGTCTTTTAAAAAAGGTTCTTCCATGTGTAGGACAAAATTATCTCAGTTTTTTAATCCCCTGGGTGAAGAATCATCTTTATGGTTATTATATATCAGAGTTCAGTGTCATTGAAATAAGAAGCATCTGGACCTATGAGTTTGCATCATCTGCCTGCTTATCCATTCCTTGATTCATTAATCCATTGATTCATCCATCCATCCATTCCTCCATCCATCCATTTATTCATTCTATAATCCATCCAACATTTATTGAATTTCTATTCTATGCCAGATATAGATAAACTTTGAGAACACAGTAAAGAAGTCCTTGCATTCAAGGAAGTGCCATAAAATAAAAAATACTGCAATGTCCTACTTCCTGAGATCGGACTTCTTGCATCCACAAATGTCTAGAAAATAGCTTACGTCTTCTTCCGTGTGGAATACTCTCCTTTCTCCTATCAGGGCTTAGAACACAATACTCCAAAGCACTGTGATCCTTTGGCATGTGGAGTATTTTTGAGCTGAAGGAGAGAGGAGGTCCTCAGAAGCAAGATGGTTTCTCTGACCTTCTCCTTGCCATCCTGTCTCTAGCCCTTTTTCCTCCCCCAAAGCAAGCCATAAAATCTAAAAAGCGACTCTCTGACCTACCTTTCCTGGAAGTGGGTCATAAGAACCTCATGTGACAGGTGTCCTACACTATACTAGACGAAACGAATGCTACATAGAGAGACAAGAAGAATCTGAACAAACAGACTTTGCTGGACTCCACTTCAGGTTATTATCATTAGATGATACTCTTTTGGTCCAATCATGTTTTTCCATAACTATCCTTTTTTTTTGACACAGGGTCTCCCTCTGTTGCCAGGGCTAGAGTGCAGTGGTATCATAATAGCCCCCTGCAACCTCAAACTCCTGGGCTCAAGTGATCCTCCTGCCTCTGCCTCTTGAGTAGCTGGGACTACAGGTGTGCAATACCATGCCCAGCTAATTTTTAAAATTTTTGGTAGAGATAGGGTCTTGCTATGCTGTTCAGGCTGATCTTGAACTCCTGACCTCAAGTGATTCTCCCACCTCGGCCTCCCAAAGTGCTAGGATTACAGATGTGCACCACTGTGCCTGGCCATCCACCTCTTTCATTACACTTAGCATACAAATACACAGTTTTCCCTTGGTCTTTGCTTCTTCATGTCTGAAGGCTCCATGTCATGTAAAACTTTGATTGAATAAATTTGTTATGCTTTTCTCTTTTCTCCTTTTGTTATAGGAGTGTCAGCCATGACCCGTTTTCACTCCTACACTTCTCATTGACTAATCAAACCAGCCCTGCCCCCTGCCACCCCCATTTCCTCAAAAGTCAACTCAAATCTTCCTGTTCTACGAAGACTTTCCTGGCTATTATAAATCTCCCTCTTTCCCAAACTTCTAAATTGCTTAAATTATTTGATTTGGCACCTAATTGGGTATTGAATAAGTAAAATATATAGTATGTTAGAGAGTTCTACAAGCTAAGGAGAAAAACTCAGCAGGAAAGAGAAAAATGAATATCTGGAGAGGAAGAAGTTTGAAGTTTTATATAAGGTGACCAGTGGCAGTCTTCCTGAAAAGCAGAATATTGAGTAGTGATCTGAATTAAGCAAGGGGTCAAGGGGTGAGCCGTGTGGTTACTAAGAGGCGTGAAATTCCAAGCAAAGAGAACAGCCAGTACAATAGCCTTCAGGTGGGAGTGTGTGTGGTTTGTTGGAGAAGCAGGAAGGCAATGACTGTGATTGCAATGTAGTGAATAACAGGGTGACTCGGGAAATGGAATTACAGTGATAATAGAGCTGGTCTCACAGCTGTGTAGGTTTTATTAAGAACTTGGTCTTTTACTCTGAAGGGGATGGGGTACCACTGGAGGGTTTACACTGAGAAGTGACATGATCTAACGTTATTTATTTTTTCTTAACTATTTTTAATAGAATCTCTTTGCCCTCAGTGTTGAGAACAGACTGTGGGATGAGTTAGGGGTGGATGCAAGAAGATTGATTAGGAGGATTTTGCAATAGTTTAGTCCTCAAATGATGGTGGCTTGGACCCAGCGGTGGCAGGGAGGGTAGAGAGAAATAGTTGAAATTTGGAAGAGTTTGATATTTGCTGATAGATAATGCATGGGATAGGAAAGAAGGAGAATTAAGAATGACACTTGGGCAACTAGAAGGACAAAGGTATCACTAACTGAGACTGGGAAAACTGTGGGAGGTACAGGATTTAGGGAAACCTGCATGAGCTTAGTTTTGTACACGTTAAGTCTGAGGTGAGTAGTAAACATGTAAGAGGAGATGTGACTGGGCAAGTGAATTGAATATAAAAATCTGGAATTCAGAGGAGACATCCATCTGGGAGTAGACAGCTGGTACTTAAATCCATGATACAGGATGAAACCAATTAAGGAGAAAAGGGAGGTAGAAAAGAGAAAAGATTGAAGGACTGAGTCCTGGAGATGCTGCTGCAATTATCTCTATCAGAGCAGAACACTCTGACCTGTCAAAAATAAGTGCTGCCCAAGCCATCATGATCCTTAAAACTTAAGACAGGATAGGAATCCTCTGGAGTGGAAATGACAAACGTTCACTGGGTATCTTTGGCATAGGGAGAAAATGGAAAAAAAAGAGCTTTGGAGACAAAAATAGAATGCTCTCTGAGCTTTTTGTAATACCTGTAAGCTGTCCCCAGCCTCTCGAGTGGGCACCACATGCATAAAATTCTCCTTTAAGACAAGTGAAAATAATAAGAATATAAAAAGAAAATTTGGTAACTAAAGAAGAACCAATGTCCCAGAGCCTGAGTGTTCTGACACCAATCCTGTGGCACCAACTGGGTGTCTTGCCATTCAATTCTAACACTAATTAACCAGAGTTAATGCAGACCCCATAGGTTAGGGGCTATTCCTCCACAAAATTGCCCTCACTTCATACATCAGCTACAAGTAGGGGACTCAGGATGCCTGCACTCCTGAACAGCTGGTTATAAATTCAGGGGTTCCCATGACCCCCTCAGGTTTGATAATTTGCTAGAATGATTTCCAGAACTCAGGAAAGTACTGTACTTATGATTACAGTTTTATTATAAGGGATATGATCAGAAGTAGACAAATGAAGAAATGCACAGGGCAAGGTCTGGAGGAGGAGGAGACACAGGGCTTCTAAGCTCTTCCCTTGTGGCATCTGGGTGCATCACCCTCCCAGAGAGCATCAATGTGTACGCCAACTGGAAAGCACCACTGGGTCTCAGTGTCCACAGTTCTTATTGGGACTTCATTACTTGATCATGATCAATTGAATATTGGCATGTGATTGAACTCAACCTTCAGCCCCTCACCTTTTCCCAGAGGTAAAGCTGCCCAAAGTTCCAACCTTCTAATCACATAGTTGGTCTTTTTAGTAGCCAGCTCCCACCCTGACACTCAGATCCTGCCATGAGTCACCTCGTTATCATAACAAAGACACTCCTACAGATCACAGGAAATTCCAAGGGTTTTTAGAGCTCCAGTGTGAGAAACTAGGGACAAAGCCCAGATATATTCTTCATGATATCGTAGTGTTGGCAGATCGCATTTTCCACAAAGGCCACAATACCATCTTCCATCCCACATGCTCTTCTTATACTCTTCCCCAGGAGACATTGTAACAGGGAATGGCCTGAAAAAAACAACAACAAAAAAATGCAAAAACATTTTCTGTCTCTTTGAAACTTCCACCAGCCACCTTTCTGAGGACTGGAACCTACATCCCCGCCTCAGGCCAGTGGTGGGGAGGAGCAGGGAGAAGCCCTTTAGTTCTTATCCCAGGCAGCTGGCAGAGTTCACAGGCTTTGTTTTTGGCAGAGATGGGATGATTAGAACAGTTAACCACAATAGCATAGAACTGAGGGGCCCTCCCTTTAAAAGCTCTGTATTTCTGCCTATGTTCAGGAAATTTGGATTTTGAGACAAGGAGATCTGCCATTTTTCCTCCTTTGCTGGCAAAGTAATAAAAAATTTTCTTTCCTCCTCCCCCAAACACTTGTTCTCATTCTTCCAATGCGGCCTCGAGGACACGTGCCGAGTTTTCGGTAACAACATAAGATCTATGTTCCTTCTGCTTAAATCTGGGTGTGCTTTGGCTATAGTGACAGTGATGCTCAGTGACTCCTGAAGTTGGGCCATAAAGGGCGATGCAAAGTCTGCACGGTTTCTCTTAGGACACTTGCTTTTGAAGCCCAGACCCCAGTCTGTGATGAAGCCGAGGCCAGGTAGAAAAGCCATGTGTATTTAATAGGTGGTCTGGCTGACTGGTCCTGCTGAGGTTCTAGAGGACAGTAGCATCAATTATTAGACATGTGAGTGAGGAAGACGTCAAGAGGACTCTGGCCCCAGCTGCCATCTGACTGCAACTGCATGAGCAACTCCTGACTGAGAACTACCCACCTGAGCCCGGTGAACCTCCAAAACCACAAGAGATATAACGATACAAACGGTTGTTGCTGATTTATACCACCAAGGATAGGGCACTTGGTTTTGCAGCAACAGGTAATAGATACACAGGGATCTCCCATGACTGAAATTTTGCTGCCTGATGCCAGTCTTGGGAATAAAACTGAATGAATGCACCCAATAAAATGAATGTGCTGGAGAATTGCAAGTCTGGACTGCAGCCCCAGCTTCCTCATTATCCCTGCAGGACCTTGAGCAAGCCCTGCCGTCTTTTTGGCCTCTGGTTTTTCATTTGTTAATGGATGAGGCTGATCTGTTAAAGGAAGGTCCTATCCAGTCAAGTTTCTTGGTTTTGCCTTTCTTAGGTATTAAACTTCCATGGTTTATGCTTCTACAACCGATAGCAATGAAAAATTGGTTCATTTGACATGTCATACTGCAGTTAAAGGAAAAAAAGAAAAGTCTCAGCCCACAGGGTGATAAATCTTCATTATCCATTTTGAGGGAGAAAGAATAAAATTGTCAGCAATTCTACTACAGGCTAAGATTGGAGCAAATGGGTTTGAAATATTCAAACCTGATCAGGAAGCACTTTTCATGCAGAAAATGTTGTCGGTCTTTTCTTTAATGTTCTGCTTTGGACAATTATCTGTCACAGATGATTTTCCTTCTATCTCTCTGAGGCTGAGGATGATTTTAAACCAAACCCTTTGATTTCTAAGCTGAGGCTTTCAAAATTAAGCAGCTAAATAAATTCCTGCGCTTTGGGCTTCTTATGTCCCTCTAGTGCTCCTGGGCATCTTTTTCACTTGTGCTGATGGTGGCTCATTCTTGTCCTTGCTATTCTTCTGGGTAGATTTTAAAGTAAGAGAAACTAAGAAATGATGAAGACAGGTGGAGGAGGCAAGAGAATTTTTGTTTTATCGTCCACAAAGTGATTTATGCTGATCGTTAAATAATATGGACTTTTTTCCTTTCATTTCTCTCATAAATGAGAAGTATTTTTTGGCTTTTGCTTAACTTTGCTTGTTGTTGCCAGGTGTTTTTAACTCAAGCTTGTTTACATGGCATTTCTATGGTAGGATGGTTTCAACAATTTTTCCATCCAATGCAGGAAAAGGAGGAGTTTACACTGGGAGATGGATAAAAATTCTTGAATCCATCTATCATCTTGTTTATCAGCACTGATCGTGGATATGAGTAAGGGGATGCGGTTGGGAAGTAGACATTTTAAAAACATTTTGAAGTATGTGAGCATAAACACCTTCCCTTCTCCCCCTCCACCATCAACATATCCCACATTAATTCTGATCACACATACATACAGTTACCTGATCTGTGACCAAGATGGCTTTGCAGGGCAGTGGAGAAAGAATGGTGTTTTCAATAAGTGGTTCTTGGCCAAACGGCTATTAATATGCCATGTATCTCTCCTTCACATCTTACACAAAAATCAATTCCAAATACATGCAGATCTAAGTATGAAAGGTAAAATAATAGAGCTTTTGTAAAAAAAAAAAAACCAGAACAGAATGTTGTCATGACCTTGGATAGGCAAAATGTTTTTAGAAACAATACAAAAGCCCTTGCTGTAATGAAAAGAATGGATTAAATTGGACTGTATTACAATTACAAATTTCCATTTCTCAAAAGACACCATAAAGGGAGTTAAAACACAGCCCACAGAAAGAACGAGTATTTGCAACACATATGTCCAACAAAAGACTTTTACACAGAATGTGTAAAGAATTCCTACAAATCAATAAGAAAATAAGACAGGGCAATCTGATAGAAATTGGCAAAAGATTTGAACAAACCATATCTTGCAAAAGATAAATTCAAAGACATTATCTAAATGGCCAATAAATACTTGAAAATGTGCTCAATGTCATGAGTGGAGTGCAAATTTAAACCGTACACAAATTAAAATCCACCAGAATGGCTAAAGTTAAAAAAGACAGAATATAAGCATATAGTCATATTCTAGCAATCCCACTTCTAGTTATATACCCAATAGAAACATGCATATATGTCAACCAAAGGATATGTATGAGAATGTTGTTAGAAACACTATTCACAATAGCCCTAAACTGAAAACAACCCAAATGTCCATCAACAGGAAAATGGAGAGATGAATAAATCGTGGTCTATTCAGACAACACAATATGAAACAGTCATGGGAATGAAACATCGACAATTACACAGAATGACATAAATGAATCTCACAAAAATAACGGTGAGCGAAAGAAACCACATGCAAAGAATACTGACTGTGTGAGTCCATTTATATACAGCATAAAAAACAAGCATAGTTAATTCAGGTGTTAGGAGTCAGGAGGGCAGTTTCTCTTGGAAGGGGTTGGCGACTGGAGGGAGAATATCTGCATCTAGCAGTACATTTATGTGCACTTTGCTCCATGCATGTTATAATTTCATAGAGCAGAAAACAAAACACAACAGAAATACTGTCCAATCTTCTGGAAGATTCCAGCTCAGAATGTAATTACAGGTATTCTATCTAACAGGTATGTATGTTCTTAAAAATGATAGAGTTAATCAAACTTGGATTATTTATTGTAACTGCTCAAGTGAAAGCAGCTATTTATAGAAAGGTTGAGGCAAATCCTTTGATGAATTGAAAAATTATTGCTGATATTTCAGAGTTCCAACGTTCTCAAAGTATGACTCTTCTAAAATCCACCTTCGCCCTTAGACTTTCCTAGCAATAGATGCAAAATAAAATTAAATTAAATTCTGTTCACATGGGACCCTGTAACAAATTCTCCAGGTGATTCCTACGACAGTGAAAGTCTGCAAACCATTGCTTCAGACCAGGTTGCAGGTTGCAGCCAGCTGTGAAGCCAACCTAGCTTATCTACTTGATTTAGCTACTACTTGGAGGCCATTTTAACAAGATAGAAGGAGGGTTGTAACTTTGGATTACGTCTTTGGATTTTATGACCAGAGAAAGTATTAATAATAAAAATAAATGCTTCTCTCTTTTTCTTGTCCCTGGGACTTTTCCCTATTTTTCTTTTCCTCTGTTATCTTTTCATATACTTCTCCATTGTCTTCCTTTTACCATCCCCGCTCTTGAACTCTGTGCAGCTGTTATGTTAGTTTGGAACTCCCGGGTACCGAGAAATATGCACCCAATGTGATGAATGTACCGTGAAAAGCCCCTCCCTCTGCATGCTTTGTCTACACTTGGCAAGGCAATTGTCTGTTCACCTCCAAGGCTCAGCTCAGATGGCCTTTCCAGGTGATGCTGCCTTGACTGCCTCCTTTTTCCCCAGATTTAATTACAACTTCATTTCTTCTCTTCCGGCAGCTTGAACCTGCAGGTACCCCACACCTTCACCAAGGCACTTGTCACAGGGTATGTACCAGATATTTAAGAGCCTACCCCAGGTCCCACCAGCATGGAGGCTTTTTGAGGGCTGTCACTGTCTTGTTTTCCCTTTATCATCTGTCCCCCAACATCTAGCACACAGTAGGTACTAAATGGTTTTTGAATGAATGAAATGAATGCAACTAATCTTTGCTTCAGCATTTCACATAATGGGCCTAATCTCCACAGTACCGGGGCAAGGAGTGTGTATGGGCATTTTGGTGGGGTGGGGTGCAGAGAGACGCTAACAAACTCAGGTCCCTATCTTTGAGGCAGCGAGTCTGATAATTGCAGCAAATCAGACCAACTGTAGGTGAAGGTGTGGGAGACAGGCATGCACGCTGACTGCTGAGCAAGGCATAAAGTGGTACAACCACTTTGGCAATTCCTGGTAAGGATTGTACCAGGTGAATTATTCTGCTACTCCCTCCTCTCTCTTGATTCCTGGCGGTCAAGTTTCACCCAAAGGGAGGGAAGACAGGTGGAGGGCAGAGATTTGAGAAACAGCACAAGATGTTTCAAGTTCAGTAATATCTGCAAAATTTCTACACTTGGGAAGATTTAGTCTGCTAACATACTTCCTATTGGCTTTAACCAACTTCTGAAAAATACTAGGTTTTTTTTTTCATTATGTAGGTAATATATGCTCACTGTAAATAATTTTGAAATACAGAAATGTTGAAAGATAGTCACCCATAGTTTCATTACTCAGAGAAAATAATGATTAATATTTTTATATAATTTTTTTCTTCGTAGTTAGGAATAAAACTGAAAATTAATAATATAATTTGAAATACACATCAAAATATTTCAATCATTTATATATGTTTAAAATGTACAAAGTGATATGGGGTTGTTCAGAGTTACACAGGAGTCCTAAAAGTCTTGGTAACAGGAGAGTATAACTGAGGAAAATGAAACATTTCCTCTTTTATAAAGTGTATATTTTTTTAGAAGCAAATCACTTGTTCTTATCTACAGAGTGGGCATGCCAAAGTCATTATAGTTTTATAAAAATTATGCAGTTATTTCATAAAAATTATGCAGTTTTGTGGGCAGGTCTGATAATATTAAGCCGACCAAATGTTTTAAAGATTAATAATAATAAGCTCTTCAGAGATCAGTCTGGTTAACTGTACCTTGAATTTAGAACTGCACCATGGCTGTTTGATGTACCTTTAGGCAGGTTTATTTTCATAGTGATTGGAGATATAAAAGCAAGACAATGGCAGTGGTTTCCACTTCACTGAAAATAAAAATAATATTTATTTTAAGAATAGTACTCATTAAACTTTACATTATTCTATTCAGATGGCAAGCTGTTATTACCAGGAAGCAAAATGCTATTTGTAGCACACACTACAGGGTCATTATTAACTATGCAAGACTAACATTTTTGTAGCTTTTCAGACACACACCCCAATTTGGTTTGGTTATTCCTGATATTTTTGAAACTTGCTTGATACATTTTGGGATATAAATCTCAAACAGGAAAATCCAAAAAATATTTCTTGTTTGGAATTGGCAAATCCATGTTGTATCAATAGTTTTTTCAGAGAATCTAATTGAATGATAAAATTTAATATTTTAAAATTTTATAAAAGTGAAATAAAGCCTATAAATTTAATTTTTTAAATATATTACTCACTTTCTTGTAAATTAAAGCAATTGAGGACATTACTGACTATATCCCAAAAGATATGTTTCTTAGCCAGTAGAGTGGAGTATAAATTTGTAGGACTTGGAAAAATCACACACAAAATAAAAGAAGTTCCATGCAGGCCTGTTACTATTCAAATTGCATTGGCAATCTTAGTCAATGCAATGAGGTGTAAAAAGAAAGGAAGGGACACAAATATCATTATTTGCCAATGATATGACTGTTTTTATCCCAAAAGCCAAAGGACTCAACTAAGTCATTGAATTAGTAACAGAGTTCAGTAAGGAATTTGAATAAAAGTTTAACAGACAAAAATCAATACCCTTTCTATAAGTCAATTATATCCAATCAGAAAACGATTCCATTCGCAATAACAAAAAACTCATAAAGTATCTAGGGATAAATTCAACAAAAGAAACATGCAAGGTACATAATGAAATAAACAAAAAAACTATAAAAGTATTAAAGAAGTAAATAAAACTCAAGTAAGCAGAGAGATATATACCATTTTTTCAGGATGAAAAGCCTAAATATTATACAAGTGTCAAGTATACAAATAATGCAATTCTAATTAAAAATCTTCAAGAATTTTCATGGAATTTGTCAACTTGATTCTAAAATTTATCTGAATCTCCAGAACCTAGATCAGTGCCCAATACATAGTAGGAGTGTGATAAACATACGTTGATTTGAGGAATCAGTGAATGAACTGTTTCAAGACCACTGTCTTAGTCTATTTGTGTTGCTATAAAGGAATACCTGAAGATGGGTAATTTATCAGGAAAAGAGGTTTATTTGGCTCATGGATCTGCATGGCACCAGCATCTTCTGGTGAGGGGCTCAGGCTGTTCCCCCTCATGGTGGAAGGGGAAGGGGAGCCGGAGTGTGGAGAGATCACACGGTGAGAGAAGAAGAGGAACGTTTTGGGAGGAGATGCCAGGCTAGATGTTGAATAAATAAATGGAAAAATGAAGCTGGACAGGAAAAACAAACGTACAATGACTTCATAGAGTAGGCAATCAATAGGTCTTCACTGAATGAATGAGGAGAAAGTTAATCTGGTTCTAAGAAAGTAAGAATCATGGGTCCAGAAACCAACTGCAAGTGCCCTGTATTTAATTTCATATTTTGAAACTGTTTCCAAAGCAGAGACCTAATATCGACACCAATGAATTCATTACAATGAAAATGAAACCAGAAAGGATTCAAGTATGAGATTCATCTATGAGGGCAATCAGGAATTAATTATAGTAGAAAATGACAAAGATATTTCTTACAAAGCTCAATAGAGAGCAAAAAAGAGTATTTAAACAAGAGCTTGAATTCATCTGTGTTTTAAAGACCTTGGTTTCATATGCTGTGAATATTAAGATAAAATTTTCCGTTATACTTTATCATCAAGTAAAAGTAGCCTAATTTAATAAATGTTCATGCATAATAAATTCATAAGTCAAATAAATAAGAACGGCTGATAATTTCTCTCGAGAAATTGATAGGAATTTGTTTTAGTTTTAAAAAGTTCTTTCATTTTGACAAGTAATCCAAGAATATCCAAGTTGTTGTATGATTGTAAAATAGATTACAACTTATTTCATATAGAGTTATTCATTTCTCATAGCCAAAAATATAAATAAGAGTAAAAACAGGCAAAATAATAGTTTTAGTAATATTTTAAGCACCACTGGGAACAAATTTTAATTATTTATTGACAAAAATTCAATCCATTTTTCTTAAATCCAAGGAATATTAAATTCCTTTGTAATGAAATCACCTACTCAATGCTCATACATATATCTGGTGCACTGATAAAAAGTTAAAGATAGCTTATCAATCTATATTCCTAGTGGGCCAAGGCTGTCAAGAAGATTTAATAAATATGCTCATTTATTAAATCTCACCCTTAACACAACCTAAGAGAATTATAAGATTATGCCCAGTAAAGTTACTAAGGCTATGAGGACTTTAAATTTAAGCAAATGGTTGAGTATCCTTGTAACCACACCACCCAACTCATAAATTTGTAGTTTTGCCGTATCTCACTCAGTTAAATTTTTAAAACATTATTAATTTTGTTTTAATTTCTAAAATAATGTGAGATTGTCAGCCTGTTGGAATTTACTGGAAGATTTTGCCCAGCTCCCATTTATTGAGTGCTGATTATGTGCCAGGCTCTATATATACTAAGAACTTTTAATTCATTTCATTTACTCTTAAAAACAACCGCATGAGGTTAAGAAGCTCACAGAAGTTCAAAGTTTTACTCAAATATTTAAACCAGGGCCTCTCTCTCTTCAAAATACCAGAATTCTCAGATACATTCTCATACCTTCTTTCATCTATATAAATTGCCTAGGTGCACTTACTTCCTCAAATCTGTAAAAGTCTTTAAAACACACCACCAACTTTAAATACAATTTTTTTGTGTGTTGAAAAGAAAAACCAAATAATGTACACTTTCATTTTAAGACACATTCCAATTTTAGAAAAATTAAATGCGAAAAAAAATTACCTCATGGATATTAAAAGTATCTATGATTTATTATCTCTATTAGCATTCAAAAGTATTCATGGTCTTTCAAAAATATAGAAATATAGTAATGGGCATTTAGTAATGGAAAATCATTCTATTCAAAATAGCAACAAAACAATGAAATGCTTAAAATTAATATAAAAAGGTTTGAGATCTATAATGAATAACTTTAAAATCTTAATAAAGTTCATGAAATACGATCTGAATAAATGAAATGACTACCATATTCTTGAGTGGAAACATGTGATAATCTCAAAATCTTAATTTTTCTACAAATTAACATATAAACCTAAACTGAATTCCCATTATAATTCATTTTTATAATTGCATGAAATGACCTATATGTTCATATTCAACAATAAAACTTAAAAATAGCCAAGAGATGTATTAAAGAGAAAAACAGTGAGGTAGGGAATTCCTTTACCAGTTACTAAAAATTTTATTATGCCATTATAATTGATAGGTGTGGTATTGGTTTAAGAATAGGCAAAGAAATCAGTGGAAGAGAAAAGACAAGGAACAATTGTCCCATAGAGCCTTTGGAGGGATCATAGTCCTGCTGACACCTTGATTTCAGACTTCTAACCTCTGGAACCGGGAGAGAATACATTTCTGTTGTTTTAAGTCGCCATGTTTATGGCAATTTGTTATGGCAGCCCTGGGAAACTAATTCACCATCCCATCGATGCTTAGAAGATAGTAAAAATTCAAGGGCAATAGTTTGTTTACTATTTTGAATTCATCATACTACATAGGTGTTTTGCTGCTGCTTGGGAGTGACGAATCAATAGAAAGGTAGAAAACTGTGCCATTAAGAAAGCATCCTGCTTAGCATGGGGATGTGCAGCTGGTTAGAAAATTGAGACCATGAAGAGAGGCTATGCATTTGCTTTAAAATTTTACTTGATATGTTCGTATCTGTTACGCTGCATATGAGAAAATAAATATAAAAATATAACTGCATAGGAGAAAGATAAACTTACTGATAAAAATGTGAAAACCATTTAAGAAGCATTTGACTAAAGTATACCATAAATAGAAAGACAATATGTACTCTGTATTGGCTATCCAGATGTTGCATCAATACACCCCAAACACGGTGTGAACGTGCTTATTTGCCTGAGCCTTTCCCAACACTGGTTATTATCTTTGTTAATTTAATGACTGAAAATGGACTCTCCTTTTTTAACATTTACATTTTAAAAATTATCAACGAGGGTATATGCTATATATATACACACACATACATATATACATACATACACATATATATAGTCTTTCCATTTTCAGTACACTTGGACCCAGAAATCCTAATTCTATTTGTTTAACCTGAGGAAATAATCAGGGATGTATGAGAAAAGGATTATATACATGTTCACTGCATTGTTGCTCATATTAATACAAAAATTGAAACAAGCCTAATGGTTTACTAATACCAAGCTCATTAACTAAATTATGGCATAATCTCTACAACTGAAATTTCTTCAGGCATTAAAAATGGTATAGTAGTAGAATGTGTACTAATTATACATATTTATGATGTTCATGACATGTTAAGTAAAAGGAACAGATTATAAAACAGAACAGAGCATATTGTATGAATATCCTTTTGGAAAAGCATATATATAGAAAGTTAACAGAAAAAAATGGATATAAAATATAAACAGTGTTTATCTCTGGTTAGTAGGTCTATACTTGACTTTATTTTCCTTTTGTATGTGTGTCTGATTAATATTTCCCCAATTTTCTATTACAACATAATGTTTACATTAATTTATAAAATTAACTTTTTAAAAAAATATTTAAAAAAATTAAAAAATGATGACTTTTTTAATGTCATCATAAAATGATCAACTCCTTGATGTCAGAGACTATGAACAAATAGTTGTTTTTTATTTTTTCCCTTTCCTCCAATACTCTTAACTATTGTCTGGCAAACAAAAAGAGCTCAATTAAAACTTCCCAAAATGAAGCCACAATACTCCAAATTAAAACAACAGGGCTAAAATGGGATGTTTGTTATAAATATTTCCTCAATGTGAATTTTAATAGGAGATTGTCAAGCTGTTTTATTTCCCTCTAAATTCACAATTTATTACTGGTACTAGTATTCCAAGGTGTTTAGTGTGCCAAGTCTAATCATTTCTCTAACAAAAGGCTTGATTTACATATAGGAATAGTTTTCAGAGACTGCATTCTCTTTCATGAGTATTACTATATTCTTAATGAATAAGCATATAAATCTACTCGTAATCCAAAAATATAAGCCAACATTGGGTTTAGATGCATCTAAATTCAAATTTTGTAGGTGAGTGGCAAAAATTTCCAAGGATTATGAGATATCAAAGTTACTAAAGGGGGACACTTAACTACATGAAAAAAATTATGAGGATATCAGATATTCAATATTGACTTTTCCTTCAGATTAAGAGATAGATTTATTTAGACAGCTGAAACAGGGCCCTGTAAGAGATGTTTAGTCTCTCTTGACTATTCCCCAAAGGTATAATTAATTGGATGTTTTGACAAGGCCTGCATTGATTATGAGAGTGATTTTTGTACATGATATTCTTAAATAATAGCCTGCATAATTTATGGGACTGTAAACATTATTTTATTTTAAAGTTATCCAAAAAACTGTTCAACAACATAAAAATATAGAGTATGATGGCTGGTATAGGGGTGCTTAAAATTTCTCTTCTATCATGTGAATGCTTTGATGATACAAATTAAATAAGTTTAATTTATTAAACTTAAGTTTATCATCCTGCTTTGATGATACAAATTAAATAAGTTCAAAGATAACTTATGATAAAAGATACTAATAATATATAATTTAAGTATCTTGTGTAAAATACTCCACTTTTCAGTAAAATGCTTCAGTCTAATGGTTGATGTAAAATGTCTAACATACAAAGATTCTCTAGTACAGTACAAATGGAAGAATTAAGGAGTGGGCTATTTATAAGCCCAAGTAAGTGTTTTGACTTACAAGGTTCTTTTAATTTGCTTTAGTTCTCCACTTTTTCCCTTGCTGACAAAATCCTAACCTCTTTTGACTAATAAGATGATAATCCTGTTGGACTCCTCTGGTTCAATAATCTTTCATGCTACATGTCCTGTGGGTCCTACAAAAGTATTGAACAGCTGTCACTGACTTCATTCTCTTCTGCATACTCTTCCTGTCCTTTTTTATAGCTATCAGAGTTTTCTGTTCCATCTCCTGAGGTACTTTATAATGCAATATTCAGACCTCAATCTGAATATTGAGTCACAAAACAGTGCCTGAGGCTTAACTTAGTTGCTATTTTTTCTTGTCATTTATTGCTGCCAAAATGAGCTTCTCTGAAATTATTTTCAACAAGAATTTTCATCTCATGTTTTACTATCTGAGTTTGAATGATTTTCTTGAACTATTAGGGAAGGTGTTGTTTCTCCCCACCCCCATTTCTAGTATTTTCTATTAAGGATTATTATAACTTCAGGAAACACAAAGGAATTCATAAAAATATTTCAACAAATGAGTGACATATTCAAAATCATAGCACTGATGTTTCACCAAGGAATGTAGTCCAATTCTATGGCAAAGCTAAAAATGACAGAGGTAAAAATGGCTATCATGAAAAGTGGAGACCCCTAGCCTATAAAGTCAATTGGAGAAGTTCACCACGTCACCCCTCCTTGGAGGAACTTGGAAATGCAGTATAAGGCCAAGGAGAACCAGGACAATTCCCATATGCCTATTGTGACATACTTTCTTCAGTGACTGTGAAAACTGCATTATAAACACGTGTGATGAAGAATACTTCTTTTATGTTTGGGGGTGACAGTGAAAACACAAAGGCATGGCATCAAGAATGCTTTTGTCCACTTGTATGACCAAGTGTTCAGTAAGTAGTTACAAATAAGCTTTCTGCATTTATTAGAAATCTCTTGCTGCATAAAAAAATATACCCCAAACTTGAGTTAAAACAAAATTTATTATCTTACAAAATTTTGTGGGTCAGGAACCAACCTGGGAGTGGCTTAGCTAGGTCCTCTGCTTCAGGGTCTCTCATGGGGCTCCAATGGCAGGGGCTACACTGATTGCAAAATTCCATGAGGGAGGATCTGCTTCTAAATTCACTCTTGTGTTATTGGCAGGATTCAGTTCCTTGCGGGCTGTTGGCTGGAAGCCTCCCTCAACCCTTGCTATATGGGCCTCTCCACAGGGCAGTTTCCAACATGGGAGCTGGCCTCCATCAGAGTGAGAGAGCAAGGGGTCACGAGACAAGCCCATCTTTTTACAACTTAATATCAGAAGTGAAATCCCATCATTCATGCTGTATTGTATTCATTAGAAGCTAGGTCTCACCCACACCCAAAGGGCTGGGCTCCCAGGAGGTGGAATCAGTGGGAGGCATCTAGAGGCTGCCAATACATGCAAAATACATTCCCCCTACTCCCAAGATCCCCCAAAGTTTCACTGCATTATAGCATCAGCCCAAAGTCCAGAATCTCATCATTGAAATCAGGTCACAATGGCTGAGTTTCCTCCTTTAAGTATAGCTCCTGGAGCACAGTTGCTTTCCATCCATAGACCCATGAAGCTAAAGAGACAAGTTATTTGCCCTCCACTCCCAGCATCAAATGATGGATAAGGCATAATCATGACCATATCATTCCTGTTCACAAAACTGGGAAATGGGTGACATAGAGGAGTCACTAAGTCCAGCCCACACTCAGGTGAGGGAATTATAGCAAGGGTCACCAGGGCCGTCTTAGAGGCTGACCGCCACGCTGCCCTTCTATTTGACTCTAGTAATAAAAGGAGTAAAACTTTAAAGAAATATTTTATGAAGCTTGAGGCGTAGCTGATTTTTCAATATATGGAATTACTGTGAATTTGTATTACAATTTTTTTCTTTGGCTCAGAGTAAAAATTCTTTTTGATTACAAGAATATTGGAGGAAACTGTTCAAAAATTCTATTTCCCTTTATCATGGCTATAGATCTGACTTTTAGGTTGTTTCATTTTACAAAAAGTTCCAAAATGTTTTCGTAAAGTTTAATTTAACATCTGTTACAGCTCTATACTTATTCCTTTAGCTGCATTCTATATTTCTTCTTTAATTTATAAAATGCCTAGCATTTGCATAAAATTCAAATTACATTCTTTGGTGAAATGGCAGTGCCTACTTTGAATATGGGAGCTGTTCTAGTTTCTTTTCACACTGTTGACTGAGCTAGAGAAATAATTCCAGTTCCTTTCTCTGTGCTGCTTTCTGAAGTCCTGGTAGAATATTCCTTATTTTCCTTTCTTTTCTATCAGTCTGAAACAGTGGTTCTCAACCACTGTTCTCTGGGGTAGAGTATAGTGGTTTCATTGTCGCTCACTGCCGCCTCCAACTCCTGGGCTCACGCAATCCTTCTGCCTCAGCCTCCTGAGTAACTGGGACTACAGGCGCATGCCACCATGCCCAACTAATTTTTCTGTTTTGAGTAGAGATGAGGTAGGTCTCACTCTTGCTCAGGCTGGTCTTGAACTCCTGAGCTCAAGCGATCCTCCCGCCTTGGACTCCCAGAGTGCTAGGATTATAGGCGTGAGCCACTGCGCCCAGCCTAATTTTGTCCCTTAAACATATGTAATTGCTAACTACAAAATATCCATAATAAGTATATCTAAACTAGAGCATGGATTAGGAATTTTTTATTTCTGTATGTTCTTCGCATGATGTCAAAATAACAACAAAAAATTAGAACAATGTACTATAGTCACTGTGAAATCCCTAATATAACTATAATATCTTTAATAACAATGCTTCACATTTTTATTTTATTTTACTTTATGGCATTTCTATTCATGGATCAGACCTTTTTTCCTTAAGTAAGTATATTTATAATTTTATGAGTCATCTGTTCAATTATGCAGAACAGGCCTTTGGGAGAGAACAAACACACTCACTATTTTTATTAATTGACACATGACTAGTTTGTTCTGTAATATAAACATGTTATTCTATTAGTTTTTATCTTCAATGACATATGAAAGATCCAAAATCAAATTGGCTGTCTCTACAGCCACCTCTAGGCCACTAAGCTTAGCAGTCAAACAGTCCACGGTCAGGCAGCTGCCCGAGCCCGCAGCTTCATGGGGAAGGCAGGTTTGTGGCATAAAAGGCTGACGTGTGCTTCTTAAGAAAGACCAGCTGAGTTCTTCCTGGCTATTGTATAATCCACAGCCACACTGTGAAAGCAAATCTGGCCAGTTAACAACAGAGGGAGAATCTGCCTGAACCGACCAAAAGTGTCCATACTTCATGTCAGTGAGAATTTCACCTCCATCATGTTCTAAGGAGGCAGCAAGAGATTCCAGAGCACTGCAAAATGCTTCAGCGATTAGGTGAAGTTCCGTTTGAGTACATCCATCATCTTTGAGAATGCTTTCTGGCTCCTCATGAGTCTAAAGAGTAAAAAACCATTGAAAACACAGAGCAATTCACACAAAAATCTTTAAGAAAAATAATACATGTGGTCAAAACCTTATTCTTACAGCTACTATTATACTTACTTTAATTTGGGGTTTGACAAAATGCTAATGGGCTTGTATGGGTCAACTGGCCAGGCTGCAATTCTCTTAACCTGCTGGTTATAGTAAAAATGTATGCTACCATGTTATCAGAATGAATGAATCACAATAACCCCATCATTGATTCTGAATAAGGCCTGGTAGCACCTTCTCAGTATATGAAGGACAAGGTATTTTGCACATATTACAGGATTTTATGAACACAGAGGGAAGTTCCTGAAGACTAATGTCCCAAATGAAGTACTTATTTATCTTGGAAAAATGTTTGAGTATGTTTAAAATGAGAATGCACATATTATTATTGACACCATTTAGGGACATGTATAATTTTCACATCAATGTTTTAAAAATGAATATTCTTCCCTGTAAAT
>CAUYRT010021573.1:0-15965 GCA_963574885.1 Lepilemur ruficaudatus | reverse complement strand
GTTTGAATTTATTACTTTCTTTTTCCAAAGGGATTTTAGAACAGTTGAAGAAATAACTGAATTTGGGGGGGATGCTAATTTTAGAATAGGGGGATGTTTACTGATGGTTAAAATCTAGGTTGGTAAGTTAGCCTTTCAAAAAAAGAGTTCTTTTGGTTTCTCTATTTAGCTTACTTATTTCTTACATAAAAGCAATATATTTTTATTGTAGAAATTTTGGAAAATATCAGAAAATAAATCATAATTCTCTCAGTTGTAAGCAACCACTGACACTGAGGTCTTGTTTTTCACTTTGTGCATTTTAAAGATGGTTGAACTCACAATCTTAAAGACTTTTGGGAGGTGACACAGCTTTTCAGTATTTTTCTATATCTTTACAAATTTTTTTCAATATCGTGAAGAACTCTTTACAAGTAGTGCTGCAATGTGAAAATATATGGAGTAGAAGAGGAAAATCTCCTCCTCCGTCTCATTCTCACTTGTTAGACGTGGCTGCCATCACCAGTTTGGAAGACCTTCCCGACTATCTTTCCGGCAGTCATAATTCTTAATGACTCCATAGTTTTCTGTCACATGTACCTACCTTGGTCACTTCCCTATTGCTTGTTTTCCTAATTTTCAATATTTTACTATCACAAATAATGCTTTTGTAAAAATCATTGTGCATAAATCTGTTTGTATGTCAGAATTTTTTATTTCAAAGATTTTAAGCTTAAACTTTTTTTTAAGTAGCATGATAAAATTGACTCTTTTTGGCATTTTAAGGATTTTAGTCTGGGGACAATGTATAAAACTTTAGTTACTTTGAGTTGTCACGTCCTGTCACCTGCCCTTCTGTCAGAGCCTGAGAGCTGCTTTTCACAGGCATCTGCCTTGTTTAACGTGAAGCCCAGATTCCACCGAGAATGAAGGATGAGACTGAGGTCTTGGCTTTTAAAGTTGTCCTCTGTGCTTTGCTTCTGTTCCCTCTTTGATCTCTATTTAGAGACTATCTGAAAAGTTAATTCAATAGGGACTGGCTCCTAGTTTCTTCACTAGAGGGAAGGAGTACATTCTTTCCTGCCTCACTGTGGTTTGTATTAATACTTCATCTTTTATTAACCAGGAAAAACCGAGTAGAAAATATTTTTAGGCAAGTTATTGTGTTGTTGAACATTGTTCCTATTGTGTTATCTGTGTGGTCTTCAGTAAAGAGCAAGCACTTAGTGTGTTGGTTTAGGCTTTACTTTAGGGGATTGGGCAATGAATGGCTGAGCCCAAGTACTGTGGGACTGGTGCGACATAAACATGTAGAATATTTTGGTTTCTTCCACCAAACGTCAGGTGCATTTTATGAAGGAATACTGTGTTTTACTTTAGGAAGAGCTATTTCTGTTCTTTTTTTGTAGAACCGCTACTTTGAGAACCCTCAGGTAATCCCTGAGAACACAGTCCCTCCCCCAGAAATGGTTGGTATGATAACAACGATTGCTGTGAAAGTCAATCCCGAGCGTGAGGACAGTGAGACACGAACAGTAAGTGTCTCATTTGTTTTGCTGACTGAGTTATTTCTGTCCGTGGCTCTTGTAGTTGAGATACTGACCTTATAGACCACTTAAGTTTTTTCTTTTTTTCTCCTTAAATAAGTGAAGGCATTTAAGCTACATAAGCAAACATATGCCTGGCAGAGCATCACTGGTCCTGCTGCACGGCCTAGAAGTGGTAAAAGTGAGCTCTCCTGGGGTGACCTTGATGCCAGGCTGTAAAGATCGTAATGGAAACTCAGGCTCAGCTGCTGGGAAGAGCAGCAGGCGGGCTCGGGGCCTCTGCTCTGTCCCTTATCTCTGAGTCTTTTAACATTAATAGCATCCCTTATAACTGCAGATAAAATTGCAGTTCACTGACTGAGGGTGTGGGCTCTGGGCAGAGAACTCCATTGTGGTGTCCCAGCCCTACCCCTCGGGTTTTCTGACTCTAGGAAAGTTCATGAACCTGCATTCTGACCTTATTTTCCCTCTCATTATCTGAAACACCTGTCTCATGGAATTTTGTGAAGGTAATGCTGGTATTAACTGCAGGTAATGTCTTGTATTTGTAGTGTCTGCCACATAGGTAACATGTACTGAGCATTTACTATGACAGTTTTTGTGATTGAATTAAGAATATTTTATCATCCATATTTGTTTTACTGAAATGGTTGTACATAATGTTTCACTTTGTGCTAGGATGAATAAGAAACGAAGTTGTGAATGAAGCTTTCGTTCTTTCGTTCATCTTGGATTAGAAACTTGTTTTCTTAGTATCATTCCTTTGTATTTCTTTCTTTCCTTGTCTGTTCATGGTCATTGCCCATGTGTATTTTGTCTGACATTTTCCTTACCTGTTTTATGAGTCCTTAATATATTAAGACTAATTTTTTTATGTCTATGGTAAGCATTTTCCATTTACAAATATCTTTGAATAAAATTGCTGGGTACATTGCGCTTTTTTGCTGTTCTTTTAAATAAGTAAAATAATAAATACTAGTGATCTGAATCTCTAAGTTATGACATATTTTCTGGAAGTTTTTACTACAAGTGATTATGTAGGAAAACATAAAAACGTTTATATTAAGTGCTAGTTTTGTATACTTGGTTTTCAACACAATTTGGATCTTGCATTGCAGATGTGTCAGTATTTTCCCTTCCCTTTAATTCAGTGGGGGTGATGCTTAATCGTGGACACTGGGTGGGGCTATTTTAAAGGCTTCAGTGACAACCACAATCCCACCTGTTTCTATCTTGTAGCATTCCATCATTCCAAGAGGATCACTTTCTCTGAAAGTGTTAGCAGAATTGCCTATTATTGTTGTTTTAATGTATCAGGTATGTGTATTGCTTATTAGTTTCTTGGGTTTTTTGGCTTCTTACTTTATGACAATGTTGATGTCTAATTTTCTGTGGCAAAAAGTTTTGTATAATACACACATGCTAACTAATGCAGTGATTCTTCGGTACATCAAATTATTTTGCCATAGCAGAGTATAGAAGCGTGAAAATCTGATATGTTTGCTTTTAGCTCTACAAACTGAACATCCACAATGTTGTTGCTGAATTTGTGCCCTTGATCATGAACACCATTGCAATTCAGGTGTCTGCACAAGCCAGGTGAGATTTCACTGTAGCTGGCTACCACGATGCTTTGATTCCAAGTAAAAATACATTTGCTGTAGCCATTCTTAAGATGGGAAAGTTATGAGTGATAAAATTTTGGTACGATTACATGCAGTTTTGACTTTTTGAACTTCCGTTTCAATGATGATAGTCATGGTTATTTTAGTTTTTTATTTTGAAAACATGAGATAATCTTCTGTTTTTGGTTTCTTACAAATTTAGAAATATGATATCAGGCATTACTATGTTCACTGATATTTATGGATATCCAAACTTTTCTCACCTTCAAGCCTTTGTTCTCACTGTTCCTTTCAACATGAATGCTAGAATGTTCTTTCCCCTTTGATTCCCCCCTCACCTTCATCTCTGAATAGGCTGTATGCATCCTTTGAAGCCTCTCAATGAAGACTTTTCTCATACTTAATAGCATTCCTCCAAAAATCATTTCAATTACTCTTGACTTGGAGCCTACGTGGCTAGGTCATTTGAGGGCAGGACGTGAGGAGGGTCAGCTCTGATCACCTGTATGGCCCTTGTGTAGGGTCTTGCATTGAGCAAATAGTGCACTGATTCTCTCTGCTGACTGAGGGGGTCTGTCTAGCACTGATTTTCTGTAAGTGCTGTGGAATGGTTTGGCAAACTATTTGGGTTTTGGCTCTTAAATCCTTTATGTTACTTGGAACTGCATAGAAGTGTAGAAGCATTGCTATTGCTGCTGTGCTGTTCCGGTCTGTGTAGGAATCAAACAATCTTTTGGGCTTAGTAATTGTTAACAGGCTTTTAATTAATACTAATGTCACCCAAAGTGAGAGCTAATATTGTAAATTTTATTCATTTCTCATTCAGGCAACATAAGCTTTACAATAAGGAGTTGTATGCTGACTTCATTGCTGCTCAGATTAAAACACTGTCATTTTTAGCTTATATCATCAGAATTTACCAGGTAAGGTCATGGACTTTTGTTTTATGTTAGGTTTACTGAGATACAATTTACATATAATAAAATTTACCTTTTTGTGGGTGTACAGTTCTATGAATTGACAAGTACTTATAGTTGGTAATCACCAACACATCAAAATATAGAATATTTCTATCACTCCCCAAAATTCGCTCGTATACATTTGTGCTCAATTTCTTTCTTCCACCTCCAGTCCCTGGCAAACACTGATTTATCTTCTGGCTTGATAGTTTTGTCTTTTCCAGAATGTCGTATAAATGGAATCATATAGTATATAGTGTATGTAACCTTTTGAGTCTGGCCTTTTCACTTAGCAGTAATGCTGAGATTCATTCTTGTTATTTTATTGGTAATGCATTATTTTTTATTGCTGAGTGGTTGTCTTTGTTTGTTTGGCAGCCTTAACAAAATACCATAGACTAGGTGGTTTAAACAACAGCAGAAATTTATTTTTTTTGGAGTATGGAAGTCCAAGATTAAGGTTCTGGTTTCTGGTAAGGGCTTTCTTCCTGGCTTGGCTTGCAGACGGCTGCCTTCTGCTGTGTTCTCAAATGGTGAACAGAGAGAGAGAGGGAGAGATATTTCTGTCTGTTCTTCCTTTTATAAGGCCACAGTTCTATTGGATTAGGGCTACACCCTATGGCCTCATTTTTTTTTTTTTCTTTTGAGACAGGGTCTCTGTTGCCTGGACTAGAGTGCAGTGGTGTCATCATAGTTCACTGCAACCTCAAACTCCTGGGCTCAAGGGATCCTCCTGCCTTAGCTTCTCAAGTAGCTGGGACTATAGGCATGTGCCACCATGCCTGGCTGATTTTTCTATTTTTTGTAACATCAGAGTCTTGCTATGTTGCTCAGTCTGGGTCTGAGCACCAGCCACCAAGCCCGACCCTTATGACCTCATTTAACATTAATTACTTCTGAGAGACTCTGTGTCCTTGGGCTGGACCCCATCTCTACAAAAAATAGAAAAATTGCTGGGTGTGGTGGCACATGTCTGTAGTCCCAGCTCTTGGGAGGCTGAGGCAGGAGGATCGCTTGAGCCTGGGAGTTTGAGGTTGCTGTGAGTTAGACTGATACCCTGACACTCTAGCCTGAGTCTGTCTCAAAAAAAAAAAAAAAGAAAGAAAAAAAGAGTGGAATATTTGGTTTAATAATCTAAATTAGGTACCCCTGTGATATCTTAGTCTGCTTGAGTTATCTCAGTGAATTTCCTTCTTAAGACGCCTCAGAAGGAGATTGTGATTAGAGTTGTCTCTGGTTCATTCATGAGTTACACTAACGGGATGACTAAGTAAAAAGTATTTACTTTTAAAAAAAACTTGCCATATTTAATTGCCCTCCTCCCCTCTTCCGCTAATAGTGAAGCAATACATAGTCACTATTAAAAGTTGGGAAAATAGAGAAAAAGACAAAGAAGACACCTACAATCCTGTGTAAAAGAAACTGCTATTTATGTGGCTGTACATACTTCCAATATGGCATTGTACACACTTGCACACACTATTTAAAACTTTTCGGATATTGTTTAGTAGGCCTGCTATTTCATGAGGGCTGTTTGAGTGAAGCTGAGTCTTAACTGAATTTTTCAAAAGCTAATACAACTTGGATTTTTCTTAACACTCACCTATCAGTGAAACTGTTGTTTAACTCCGTATTTTTCTAGGAGTTGGTGACTAAGTACTCTCAGCAGATGGTGAAAGGAATGCTACAGTTACTGTCGAATTGTCCGGCAGAGACCGCACACCTCAGAAAGGAGCTTCTGATTGCTGCAAAACACATCCTCACCACAGAGCTGAGAAACCGTACGTCGTCTTGTCTTGTCTGAATGCTGGCATGAGTCCGCTGCTGTCTGGGGGGACTCGGCTATCCTGCCGAGTGTCCACATGTCCTTGCTTTCTTGATGGCTATCTTGGGTTTATTATTTCCCCTCTTCACTCCACCTCTGCACCTCCCTTCTCTCTGATCGCCTGCCTCTGTCTCTGCTTCTCTCTCTCCTTTTGCCTGGCATTGGGGTTCTCTTTATCTTCTTAACCAGTCTCAAAGTTAATGTGATTATTCTTGGCATAGCGTACGCTCTTGAGTAGCTCTCAATACTTTACTGCCTTTGTGTGTCTTTTGAAGTTGCAAATAGCCATTTGCTTAATTACAGCTAGCAATCTTTAAAAGGTGAGCAAAAAACTTTTTATTCTCCATGCTGTGAAAATGACAGATTGATTGTTTTTATGGCATAAGGCTAATACTTGCTTTTTGCTTATCTGATAGTTACACTTTTTCTGTTAACCATATTGTTTTATAATCTTTTAGTACTTTGCATATTTGATATGTGCAAAGTGTTAGGTTGAAGTTATATCTTAATTGTTTAGAGATGATAATTTTCCTCAATTATTTTTCATATTAAAAGTTCTATTTGCAACAGTGTGTAAATCAGAGCATACATGAAACTGAGATTGAGCCTCCTTATGTAGTATTTAAACATGAAAGGCAGGATATAGTTTGAGTGCTTACATATGAGTTAATACAGTAAAGCGCAAGTATTTTTGTGCTATTAAAATAAAAATTCCAGTGTGATTATTGCATGTGGACATAGCTGAAAAGAATATAGGTATTTTTAAAACGTTTTTGTGAGATTCAACACACATAGCAAAGTACACAAAAGAAATGTACAATTTTACCAAAAATTGCAGAACAGACACCTGCCTGAACATCACCCATGTTGCGGAATAGAGCTCTAGAGGTGTCCAGAGCTGACTGCCATTTGACTTGTCCATGGAACTTGCTTTGCTGTTTATGGTTTCTCCTGTATGTTCATCTCAGAATAATACCAAAATAGAATTTTAAGTGGAACATTTTTTAATCTGTTTACTGAAGCAGATGAGTTATGCCTCAAATGCTATTCTCAGGTGACTTTTCCAGTATTCCTGCCATGCGAGTAAGGATTTTGGAGGTGTTTTGGGGACCTGTGTAGCAGGAGGCTTCTGCTGTTGACGTGCTGATAGGTTACAAACCTCTATCATGCTTACCAGGTAACCTATGTTCCATCACTGCGCAAGGAAGGCCCCCTTTTGAGGCTACAAAGCTTGGTTTTGATCTGTGTTAATACCAGCTCCCCAAGATTGCTGGATTCCCAGGCTGCTACTCTCTGAGGTTTAATCAGGTTAGACTTGTTGAATTCAATTCAGCTTTTTGAGTTTTCCATTTTTTAAGCCTCTTTACTGGTTGGCTTGATTTTTTTTTTTTTTTTTTTCAATGTGACACTATAGGACACTTTATTTTGAAGCCCATTGTAGTTCCTGGGACTTAAATAGGTAAAAAATAGGTAAATAGCATTACATCTCAAAAAGTTTTGATTGAAAGAAACATTTAAAGAATTCTGCTAAATGTTAACCACAATTATCATAAAATATAAGAAATGTTTGTTACAGTTAAAATTTCCACATCCACTAACATTTTCTCTTAGCCTAACTTCTTTAGCATCTGGAAAAAAAGTATCAGCAACCCATTTGCACTAATTCTGAAGAGCCAGTGTTTTGAAAAAACCTGAGTGTTCAACAAGTTCCTCCTTTTCCCAGAGATTCTGATTTTGGATCATGGAGAGGATCTGGAAACCAGTGGTTGTACAGTTTAATTTCTTGTAACTTCTCCCTTTACTTGCAATTTTTACTCGTCCCTTAGCTGGTCTTGCAGCGTTTGGTGTCTGAGCCCTTTGCATCCTCCTGTGCCTCCCTCTTCTTCGACACTTGACTGAGGACAGGAGCATTTCATCCTCTGACCTCAGAAGGGACTGCTCTTTGCTGCTTTCATTTGGCTCCTCCCTGCGCTGCCCTGCTTTGGAAATTACCCAGAGATGTGCGTCTTGTCCCTCCACTATGTGTATTTCTTTTATGTCTTTGACCTTCAGTAGCTATTTGCTGATAAAAAATGTACTTTATTGGGGGCTTATTGAAGAGTTATTCTAGAACCTAAGCATCCTTTTGGATGTTTGTTGCCCGAGGGAAGTATGGAAATGCTGTCACTGCCCTGTCTGCACATCCTTAGAAGTGTGACTTGTCCCTGAGTGGTGACCAGCTGTTTCTGTGGAACCCTGGTTAGGTTTAGGCCTGTAGGGGAGCAGAGAAAGTTTGAGGATGGTTCCACCTGCAGGATTAGAGCAAGAGAGGAGCCCCAGTGAGATTGTGGTCAGCCTTATCTAGGGAGTGGGGAATTATCACTTGGGACCCAGGCCTATGAGAACATTGTAAAAATTCCTAGACCTTTGTAATTTAAATGGAGAAATATCCTCAGTTCCTCATTATGAGTAACCATAAAACCTTTAAGAAGTATCACTTTAGGGTGGTAGATAAAGGTGCATTTATGAGATGCTGTCCCCTTCTCCAGACGGGTTTGAGTGGATGGTGGCAGCTTTTTTGGACAGTGGAATGTGCCTCCAGTGAAGTATTGGGAGTGGGGTCTCTGCCAGGGTACACAAAGCTCACTTTATCCATTCTCTGATGCTAACCATGACCCTTACTGCATCTTTGGTGGTGGCTTTTGTGGCTCAGCAAAGCCTCTGCCTTACAGTGAGACAACTTATACACCTTTCTGGTCTCCTCTCTGCCCCTTTTCAGGCCTGGATTGCATAGCAGACTGGCTACTGTGAAAGCACCGTGAAGTAATTTAATGCATAATTGGTTTTGTTAGTGATATATGCAATGGGTATTTGTCTTCTAGAGTTCATTCCTTGCATGGACAAGCTGTTTGATGAATCCATACTAATTGGCTCAGGATATACTGCTCGAGAGACTCTAAGGTACAAGATTAAATGAATGATATCTGGTTGGTTAAATGCCAGGGGCGGTGATTACTGGTACTTAATGTTATGAGTGTTACAACAAACACATGCTGTTGGCCCTTGACTCATCCATTGGATTTAGAATTGCAGGATTTTAGGCTGGGCGTGGTGGCTCACGCCTGTAATCCTAACACTCTGGGAGGCCGAGGCGGGCGGATCGCTCAAGGTCAGGAGTTCGAAACTAGCCTGAGCAAGAGCGAGACCCTGTCTCTACAGAAAATAGAAAGAAATTAGTTGGCCAACTAAAAATAGAAAAAATTAGCCAGACATGGTGGCGCATGCCTGTAGTCCCAGCTACTTGGGAGGCTGAGGCAGGAGGATTGCTTGAGCCCAGGACTTTGAGGTTGCTGTGAGCTAGGCTGACGCCACGGTACTCAGTCTAGCCCGGGCAGCTGAGTGAGACTGTCTCAAAAAAAAAAAAAAAAAAAGAATTGCAGGATTTTTAGAAAGACCTTAGGTTGCTTTTTGTGCCTTAGCTTAAAGGGAGGAATCAAAATAATTGTCTTGACTTAAATTATAGATAAAACTTTATCTGACTTTTTTTTTTTTTTTTTTGAAAAAAACGTTGCCCAGGCTAGAGTGCCGTGGCATCAGCCTAGCTCACAGCAACCTCAAACTCCTGGGCTCAAGCAATCCTCCTGCGTCAGCCTCCCGAGTAGCTGGGACTACAGGCATGCACCACCATACCCAGCTATGACTTTATTTTTTTGTTTCCTATATAATTCATCTTCTTTTAATTATAAAAAAAATTTGACTGGGCTTGATGGCTCATGTCTATAATCCCAGCACTTTGGGAGGCCAAGGTAGGAGGATTGCTTGAGCCCAGGAGTTCAAGACCAGCTTGGGCAACATAGTGAGACTCAATCTCTACAAAAAATTTAAAAAATTAACAAGGTGTGGTAGCATACACCTGTAGTCCTAGCTGTTCAGAAGGCTGAGGCAGGAGGATCATTTGAGTCTAGGAGAGTCCAAGTTTGTGGTGAGCTGTGTTGATGCCACTGTACTCTAGCCTGGGGGACAGAGTGAGACCCTGTCTCTTTAAAAAAAAAAAAAAAAAACATAAGGCTCGAGTCATTTAGTCAGGTATCTGGGAGAGAGTAATGTAGGAGAAACAGAGACTGTATGAAATGTGTCCAGGTAGCTGTGCTGTACCAGTGGTGGTGGTCCTGGGGCAGGTAGTGACACCCATGGTGGCCTGCAAGCATGGCTACATGGCAGTGAGCACTAGTGGAGGTCTTTGCCCACAGGCCCCTCGCCTACAGCACACTGGCTGACCTCGTGCACCATGTACGCCAACACCTGCCTCTCAGTGACCTCTCCCTCGCCGTTCAGCTCTTTGCCAAGAATATCGATGACGAGTCCCTACCCAGCAGCATTCAGACCATGTCCTGCAAGCTTCTGCTGAACCTGGTGGACTGCATCCGCTCCAAGAGTGAGCAGGAGAGCGGCAATGGGAGAGACGTCCTGATGCGGATGCTGGAGGTAGGGGCCCTTCTGAGAGGCACCCTTCACCCCCCAGCTCTCTGTCCTGCGCCTTGATAACTTGTGCAAGGGCTGTACTGGCAAGTTTATGGGTGGCTCAGTCACCAAACTTGATCCCAGGAGTAAAACCATCTGAGTTCAAATCCTGGCTCCCCCATTCACAGCACACTTGTGTGTGCTTAGGCGAGATGCCTATTACCTTCTCTGTGCCACTTTATTCATCTTTTAACCATAGTCAGAGTGTCTGCCTCATAGGATCGCTGTGAAAGTTAAAACAATGCATGAAAGCTCTTAGCACACTTCTGAGAGTTGTTTTCTGGGGTTATAATAGACAAGTGCTAAGTTAGCCGTGGACATCTGTGGGGAGGTACCCAGGTGAGTGCCTGAGCAAGGAATACAGTGTAGTTCCTGAGGCCAATGGGTGACGGTGGTGGGCCTGGAGGGACGAGGCCAGCAGTCTGGGGTGAAATCTGGGCTTTGTTTGTCAGGCCAAATTATTCAGCTTTCCCGGGTCAAACTCTTCACACGTAAAATGGGGACAGTAATTGGACAGAAAACAGCATTTCTTTTCCTTTATTCCTGGCACAAAGGAAGTGCTCGGACATTACTAGCCTTTCCCTTCTTATTTTTCTGTCATCCAAAAGGGTAGTTTGGCTTATTGAAGAAGAATGAGTTTTGTCTTCTCCCTCGATTTTTGTTTGCCCACTAGGTGTTTGTTCTCAAATTCCACACCATTGCTCGGTACCAGCTCTCTGCCATCTTTAAGAAGTGCAAGCCTCAGTCGGAACTTGGAGCCGTGGAAGCAGCTCTGCCTGGAGTGCCCAATGCCCCTGCAGCTCCAGGCCCCGCCCCCTCCCCAGCTCCCACCCCCGCCCCACCCCCGCCCCCGCTCCCACCCCCTACCCCAGCCACCCCTGTGACCCCAGCCCCTGTGCCTCCCTTTGAGAAGCAAGGAGAAAAAGATAAGGAAGACAAGCAGACGTTCCAGGTCACGGATTGCCGCAGTTTGGTAAAAACCTTGGTCTGTGGTGTCAAGACAATCACGTGGGGTATAACATCCTGTAAAGCACCTGGTGGTAATTCTGCTCTTGAATTATTTACATAAACAATATTTTTAATAAAGTGGGCTTTATTCGAGTTAACTTAATATGCTATCTCTTTTCCAGAAGCTCAGTTTATTCCCAACAAGCAGTTGCAGCCCAAAGAGACACAGATTTACATAAAACTTGTAAAATATGCAATGCAGGCTTTAGATATTTATCAGGTAAGGAATTATGCTCAAACCAGCCTGTTGCATATGGAAAATGCCTTTTAGAATTAAGGTGTTAGTGATGGAATAGGCCTTGAGACATCCGTTATTACTTGGGTGGTCTGTAGTATTTATATACCCACCTTTGCTTTTGTTCTGCAACTTAGTGTTGTACTTACAGTGAGAATTCTTACTTACATTTAATGAAAGTTTGAATGTGTACATTTTGTGGGGCAGATGGTATGAATGGAGTGCAATAGAAACATAAGATTTACGTCTACCAAATTTCCCTGGTCTGAACACCTAAAAGTGTTTTAAAAAAATTCTCTTGTAAAATTAAGGTGACAAAGAATTTAAAAGATTTGGTGGGAAGGGTACATTTATTATCTAATTCAAGTGCTCTATTTTATGTATGCAACTGATCTGATTATGTAATGGAATATATTTAGAGAAGTTCAGTTTTAAGGCCTGTGGGTGTGGTTTGTTCTTTACTTTGTACTAGGTCCAGATAGCAGGAAATGGTCAAACGTACATTCGTGTTGCAAACTGCCAGACTGTTCGAATGAAGGAAGAGAAGGAGGTGTTGGAACACTTTGCTGGTGTGTTCACAATGATGAATCCTTTAACGTTTAAAGAAATCTTTCAAACTACAGTCCCTTATATGGTGGAAAGGATCTCAAAAAATTATGCTCTTCAGGTATAAAACTCCTTTTTTGTATTCTTTCAACATTAACTTTGCAGTTTTTTATGGGTTGAATACTTTGTGTTTCATTTAATTTGAGAATTTTAAGAATAATGACCTGGCTGGGCGAGGTGGCTCACGCCTGTAATCCTTGCTCTCTGGGAGGCCAAGGTGGGTGGATAGCTCAAGGTCAGGAGTTCGAAATCAGCCTGAGCAAGAGCCAGACCCCGTCTCTGCTACAAATAGAAAGAAATTAATTGACCAACTAAAAATAGATAGAAAAAATTAGCCGAGCATGGTGGCGCATGCCTGTAGTCCCAGCTACTCGGGAGGCTGAGGCAGGAGAATTGCCTGCGCCCAGGAGTTTGAGGTTGCTGTGAGCTAGGCTGATACCCATGGTACTCTAGCCTGGGCAACAGAGTGAGACTCTGTCTCAAAAAAAAAAAAAAAAAAAAAATAGTACACCTAAGGATGTGCTTACAAGAGCAAAATTTAGAGAAATAGTAGGCTGTAATATTTGAAAAAAACTTTCAAAAGATCCAGATGCTTTGGACCAGTTCCTTTCATTAGGAGAAATTAAATGTGTATTAAATGTAGCCCTTGGTATTTGATGATGAGGGTGAAATAACAGATTAACTTGAAGCAAGCTGTTCTTCTCAATGCTTAGCAAATCCATTTTTTCCTTTGGTGGATAATTAAATTTCTCGGAGTGTCTGGTGTAGGTTCTGTTTTGTTTTGGAAGAGCTCATTACTTTGTCTTAAAGCTGTTTTGAGAAAGGAATTATTTTTGTCACGTGCATCTCTTGTTTTGATAGATTGTTGCCAATTCCTTCTTGGCAAATCCTACTACCTCTGCTTTGTTTGCTACAATTCTGGTGGAATATCTCCTTGATCGCCTGCCAGAAATGGGCTCCAACGTAGAGCTCTCCAACCTGTACCTCAAGCTGTTTAAGTTGGTCTTTGGCTCCGTCTCCCTCTTTGCAGCTGAAAATGAACAAATGCTCAAGGTAAAGTTCATTCAGATTTAAGTAGTACTTGTATTCAGGGATTTTTGTTGTTGTTTCCTAATTCTTGTTTTCACTTTTGAACAAAAACTGTAGTGACTGTTTTTATCTGTAAAATGCTCTTTGAATTAATAAATATTTGCAACACATAAGGGCCAAGTGTGAAAAACATTTCATGTGTTTCTAAACAGAGCTTAATTTATTTATCTGGTGTCCTAAAATGAAAAATTCAGAACTCTTCTGGTAAGTGTGGTGTGGTGTTATTAGCGTTGCTTATTAAAACTGAGTTTCCTTTTCTGGATTATAAAAGTAAAATAAGAGTATGTTATTCTTAAGTGATGCAAAAGAATATTCTACAAGGAAAAAATGTCTTCATGTACCTCTCCAATCCAAAGAGAAACAGCCTACTGTGTGACAGTTCTGATTACACCAACCTTTACTCAGGTTTTGTGTCTTCTCTGTTCACACTCTGTACAGCAGTACGTATGCAGCACATTTCAGGACTATTTGGTTATTTTTCCCTTTTAAATCCAGAATTCTAATCAGTTTGTGTTCCTTTATTAAAATCATCTTAGAGAATATGTCTCAGCACACATTTTTCTAGATGACTAATCCTATATAATTGGATCTCATCAGTAATTTGATTCTAGCAAGTGGCTAAAACGTGTATCGCTCACTGAAAGCAGCAGATGGTGGAATAAAAACCTTACAAAAATGCACTTCCTCTTGTGGCAAAATATTTTAATTCCTACAGAAAGTTGAATATTATCACCAGTTGTGTCTAAAGAGAGATGTTTTCCCATAGGGGAAAATTTGAAGATGGAGGCAAGACCCATTCTTTATGGAGTAAAGGTGCAGATGGTGATATAGAGCCCCACTGTGTGACACTTTCCTTGTTGTTTTTCAGTTACGTAGTAATCTATTAACAGCTTTAACATGACTTTTGTATTAATATAAAAGGAAAATACTCAGTTTTTTAAAGCTATAATATATTTAATCATAATCTGTGTTCACATAATTCAATATCTTCAAATCAGTTTTTGCCAACATTAGATACTAGTATACAGAACAACAACAAAAAACCAAAACCTAACAGGACAAACCTAATGTTAGAATGTTCCTCAAGAAAAATATTCAAGGAGCACATTTAGTCAAAAAATAATATATAGTTTTATAAAATAAATGTATCATGCCATATACAATCATATACAGTAATAAATTTGAAACTGTATCAGTGATTATACCAACAGTTTACAGTTCATTTTAAATAATACATGCAAAAAGATTTCATGTTAAACTTAGCCTGTGATGTGTCAAACGCAGGATTTGAAGTACAAAACAAAAAGTCAATGTGATTTTAAAATGTTAGAGTTATTATGATGTAATAAAGTGATTCTTTTTCAATTAAAGATCCATGTAAATACATTTTTCCATTAAGTCTTCCAAAACCCTATAATCTCAAACGTCTTTTGAGGTTCTTTCACACTTTGCCTACATCTTATTTGATTGGTAGTACAGTTTCTATTCCTATAGGTAACTTTTTACATTTAGATTGTTCTAGGAAACAGCGTTCTTTAATCTTGTTGACTATGTAGTCCTATAAAGGAGTGACCCTACCCACAAGAACCACACGACTGGTGAGTTCCTGTTGCATGTCGCTGGTACAACATCATGTAACTGTGGAGTAAGAACAAATGCTCCTTTCACAGCTAAACTGATGGAAAACATGTACTTTAAGGAAATTAATTTGAATCAAATAAAGGTTGGAAAGTTCTGGTTTGGTTTTTTGTTTTGGAATAAACTGATCACAGTTGTCTTTCATGGCTTGAGTCTGAGGGTGTAGACTCTCCCCTAATCTACCTTTTCTCTACCCTACAGCCTCACCTGCACAAGATTGTGAACAGCTCGATGGAGCTCGCACAGACCGCCAAGGAGCCCTACAACTACTTCCTGTTGCTCCGGGCACTCTTTCGCTCTATCGGCGGAGGTAGCCATGATCTCCTGTATCAGGAATTTCTGCCTCTCCTCCCAAACCTCCTGCAAGGTCAGGGCAGTGACTGGTTGCCTTTGAGTCTCGTGTGTGTGCGCGTGTGTCTGGCTGCCTTTGACTGCTGGAGTTCATCCTCTGTACCCCCACAAAGGTCATGGTTGGTGGGGTGGGACGTGTGTGTGTTATGTATCTCCCCACCTTCTTTAAAGGCAATGATGCTTTGAAGGGAGCCCTGTTTGGGCATGGGCTCTTCCCTCCATATTCAGCATTGAATGGGATTTGGAAGGTTTTAGATACCTGATTAGGACTTGGTGGCATTTTTGTAGTGTTTGGTAAGCATCTAGAGAGAAAGTAGTTTCTAGTGGTTTAGTAAGATCAGGATCCCTAGACTGAAAGAGAATCAGAACAAAAAGGACAAAGCAAGTTACAAAGCTGGTTTGCAGTCAGTGTATATTTTCATCTAGTTTCTAATCTGCATAACCAGGATTCTGTAATTTTTTTTTTTTTTTTTTTTTGAGACAGAGTCTCACTCTGTTGCCCGGGCTAGACTGAGTGCCATGGCGTCAGCTTAGCTCACAGCAACCTCAAACTCCTGGGCTCAAGCAATCCTTCTGCCTCAGCCTCCCGGGTAGCTGGGACTA
>CAUYRT010021572.1:0-22251 GCA_963574885.1 Lepilemur ruficaudatus | reverse complement strand
GAAAGAAATTAATTGGCCAACTAAAAATATATAGAAAAAATTAGCTGGGCATGGTGGCACATGCCTGTAGTCCCAGCTACTCGGGAGGCTGAGACAGAAGGATTGCTTGAGCCCAGGAGTTTGAGGTTGCTGTGAGCTAGGCTGACGCCATGGCACTCACTGTAGCCCGGGCAAGAGAGTGAGACTCTGTCTCAAGAAAAAAAAAAAATTAGCCAGGCATGGTGGTATGCACCATAATCCCAGGTACTCAGGAGGCTGAGGCAGGAGGATCAATCACTTGAGCCCAGGAGTTCGAGGTTGCAGTGAACTATGATCATGTTACTACATTCCAGCGTGGGTGACAGAATAAGATCCTATCTCTAAAAAACAAAAAGAAGAAAAGATTTCTTCCACTTAAAAAGAAAAGTCCCAATGTATTCATAGATAGTATAGTATCAACAAAGTAAAAGAAAACAATGGAAATATACATATTTAAAATATTAACTATTCTGTAACTATTACATTAAACCACTTAAGAACTATAAATACAGGACTAAAGGCTATTCCTAGGAATTAAGCAACCAAGAACATCAATCTTTAATTGTTTTGAAAACAAAATAAGAGTTAGGTATCAAAAAGTTATACTGCAATATATTTCTCTTTTCTTTAACCCTTTATTGGAATGATCAGTGACCTTGATAGATATGCAAATTTAAGTACACATGTCAAAATGTCATTTGCCTACAGATTTAAGGATGATGAAAAACCATGGTAAACCTGTGCTTGGCTGAAGAACAGAGTGCCTTGCCAGTGGCCTCCATCATTTTGCCAGCTTGAGTTGCATCCCGTTCTGCTTGAAACTTTAAAAAGAGCCCTAGCTCATTTTCTTCCTCTGATATAACTAGGGAAAAAAATTACAGTATAGTTAATTGTTTCATTTCATCATTTGTTTAAAATACACACACAACTAAAGTTCTCACAGCAATAACTATACTAGGATTTACTTGCAGGAGGAAGAGGAGAAATTTATTTCTAAAATGCAAATTCCTGGGCTCCGTTTCCAGAGATTCTGATGTTACAGGTCTGGGTTTCTTGTTCTTTACAAGCACTCCAGATGGTTTTGATGCAGTGAATGCATGGATCTTGCTTTGGGAAAGACTAATGTTTAGTGACAGAAAACCCTCAAAGCTACAAAATACAACAAAGCCACAAATAATGCATTTTCAAATGTGCAGAGATGCATTTTAGGATCATTGTCTCTTACAAAGTATTTGTTTCCTATTTAAACTAGTTAACTCACTTTTGATTCCCATCCTGGCTTCAGTTTCCTGTGCTTAGTATCCCAGACACACAGCTGTCCACAATTTTGCAGCAGCAACTCTAAAAGTTGTCATCTAGCACACTGCTACTCAAAGTGTGGCCATGGACCAGTGTTGATCTAGAATCCTCTGTTAGGCTTGAGACTAAACTGAGAATAACTGCATAGAGACTTTTACAAATTTGCCTGAGCGTTTCACATTTGTTGAATCTAATAATTTTAAAAGTGAGCTTATATTTTCATGTCTTTTTATTTCATTTTTCTAAAAATTCATTTTTAAGTATCAGTTTACAAAACATTGAAAGTATAATAAACCATAAAACAAAAACCTGGTCGTTCACCACACTTGAAGAAACACTGATATAATGTAAGGTGATCCTCTAAACCACATTTAAGACTAGTAAGGGGGGAAAGCTTATAAAGTGTTCCAACTAATAGCTTTTAAAGTGAACAAAAGGACAACAAATGTCATGCCTAATTTCACCCTAGTTCAATGATAGAAAAATTGAAGTCATAAACTGAAAGGGAAGTCCCTGGGTACCTCTGAGGCTACAACAGAACTCAGGCCTTCTCCCTTGCTGTCTCCCCATTTCCACTCTTCCTCCTCCTCATGCCTGCAACAGTGACATGACCCAAGGGGAATACGATGGTGTTATGAGGAAGGGTGTCTACACATTGTGTAGTATCATCTTTAACAAAACCATGTGCTATATTATACACAACTAACCTGATCCAGACTGGATGGGATTTGGGGAGACATGTCAATTTAACATTCTGATTACTTAGAGGTATGAATCAGAACTTCATAATACATATCTCAATAAAAACTACTAGAAAAAATATTCATTTGTGTATGATGATTCAGAAAGCCCTCTGAGAACTTGAAATACTTATTATCAAGTATCAATTGAATGTAAATCATCACTGAGCCGTACCTTTATCAATGTAGAAAGGGCAGGCTATGAGGCTGCATTTGTGCTGTTTCTGTGTTGGGACCTGCCTGCCAGATTCTACAGAGACCCCACCCTGATGTGTTCTTCACCCTGTCAAGTGATTCCCATAAAGATTTATAGCGCCAGACTAACCTACTGCATTTGTCTGATGTTATTCCTAACAGAAGATGTATTAACACAAGTCTTTAAGAAAGCATATATTTATATATAATCTCAAAGAGAAAGTACACAATGAAATCTACATATGTGTATCTCCTCCTTACCCTGAAATGCCCCACCAGAGTGCCAAAAGATCTAGTGGTGTCAAGGCAAAATCAAACAAACTTGCCGGTGTTTCTTCACATTTCCATTTCTATCAAAGCACATCCTTGGTCCAATGGTTGTGATGGCCTTTTACCACTTGGTACAATATTTAACATCCTTAGTACTATAACCCTAAATTTCCTTTGCTCCTTTATCCTCCCATTACTTTCAATGACAAACTCTTCTGCCCATGCAGGCTGTTCTCAGTCTTTAAGCTCATTCCCTGGACTCCAAATCTCTTCTTTTCTCCAAATACTCAACTTCTATAAACCCTCTTTTAAACTTGATTCCCATCTATGGAGTCGCCTTTATCAATTGCTGTAATATACAGTTATTTTTCACTCCTAGGAATTAAAGGTCATATCACTATTCTGAACTCAATTACATACTATTTGTATCATCTCTTGTTTTGTTACAAAAAGTTGTGTCTCTAACTATTTCCTTGTGAAAAGCACATACATAACCTTGCACATGGCAGGTACTCAAAAATACTTGAATAATAATGCTTTATTGGTTTCTTTCGCTAATTGGATAATATATAAGCTTAGATTATAAAGTGATATTAATTTACATAGCTAGACAAAAAAAGCATTCATTGTGTAAATATTTACTAAATACTGAATACATGCTAGAAATTGTTTCTAGACTTTGGGAACACAGAAATAAAAAAAAACCAGTAAATTCTGTCCTTAAGGAGGGCATATTCTGGGGGGGTGGAAAGAAAAACAATAGATAAAATATATAGAATAGTAAATATTGTTATGTGGACAGTGGGTTTTGAGGGAGAGGTGTATTGCATTTTAGATATATGGTTCCAGGAAGGCCTCATTAAAAAGAGGACATTTTACCAAACACAAAAGGAAGTTAGGGAGCCCACTACCAGATATGCCTGCTGTTGAAGAGATTAATATGGCTTAAGAGGAGAGGGTTTTAGAAGATGCCACTATAATTAAAGCAGGAAAAGAGATCCAAAGATTGAGTTTCTATCTGAAGTGGTCAGGATAGAGGAGAATCCAGCAAAGGCAGGATGCTGAGAAGGAATAACCAGGAGGAGGAAAACCAGGGAAGCCAAGTGAAGAAAATATATCAAGGTGGAGGGATAATCAACTGTGTTTAATAATGTGATAAGCCACATAACTGGTCATTGGATTTAGCTCTTCATGAACTTGGACAAGTATGGTGGAGTAGTGGGGATGAAAACTTGACTGGAGTGAGTACAAGAGAAAGTAGAAGGAAAGGAGTGGAGACCATGCAAGCAGATAATTATGTCGATTTTTTCTACAAAGAGGAGCACAGGAATGGGATGTTAACTGCAAGGGCAAGTCAGGGTCAAGAGAGAGTTTGTACGTGTTGGAAGCAAATAGATTTAAGACTCTGGAAGGGAAAACTGAGTATCAGCAAAATGAATCTGTGTCAGAGGATTTGATGAACTGAGGAAAAAAGATGGATACTGGTGGTTTTGAGAACAGGTCACCATAAATATTCATATTTTGCCATATGAAACTATCTACAAAATAGTTCCGCTACTTTTACATTACATCTTTCATTTTCAAAAATGCAAGGTAATATGTATTTTAAATGAGAATTATCAGATATCTGTGATTTCATACCATTGAGTCTTAGCTGATATTTCTCGACTATCTTCAGAAGTTCAGTGCATGTCTCTTGAATGGAGTGAAAAACCTTGAAATATAAATTTTATTAGGACAATTTAAAGAACCATAAATATATCTGTTATAAGCACTTCAAAGCATAACATTTTCTTGTAAGTATTATGTCTCTTTTATAAATATTATGTCTATTTTCCTTGGCTATGACATACTTCAGTTTTAGTTTTACTTCTGATGGAGAAAGTACATTTAGATTTCCCCCATGAAGGCTGGAAAAAATGGTGATAAACAGATAGGAGCAAATAAAATAACTGTAGAGTTTGTCCTCCTCTCAGCTCCAAACTACTAAATAGCAAAAAGTTAAATCCAATATAAACTGCATCAAATATTGCCAACCACAGATGAAAAGAGTGTAGATGTCTATGGCCATACCACCCTGAATGTGCCCAATTTTGTCTGATCTTGGAAGCTAAGTAGGGTTGGGCCTGGTTAGTACTGGATGGGAAAAGAGTGTAAATAACCTCAGGAAGTGTTAACTTGGAGTCTGGCTTTTCTCCAGTATTGGTCTGAGAAAAACAGGTCAGTGAATTTACCTTAAAAATTAAATAATGTATTACAACAACAAATATAAATTACTTTTGAATTATTTTTGTTTAGAATTTTCCATAGATGTTAATCCCTTTATTACTACTATTGCTAATTGCTAACAGAAAAGAAATAAAATATCCAGTAGACTTTCATTTCAAAGTTAAGCACATGATAATCTGAGGTGAGGACACCATATATACATGAAATAATTCTTTACAAATATCTATAAATGCAGGTTTTCCCAGAAAAACAAGCCAGCATAGGTGTTAGAGTATAGGCTCCTTCTCACAAAGACCTACAATGAAGAATTTTTATGAGACCATTTCAAAAAGACCTTGGCACTGTGTTGTAATATTATATTAAGCCCTAACCCTTTGATTATCAAATAAATTCACAATATCATCAAGAAGCTTGAATATTCTATCTCTGGAGCAACTTTACTATTATTTTGATATTTGGTCAAACCTAAGGAAGATTGATAATAAACACTAAAATGTTAAAGGAGGACTAACCATCAATTTTCCATATAAATTGAGAAATGTTTGAATTGGAATTAATATCCAGATTTGGCAACTTAAAAAGCATGTTTTAAATGCATATGAAAGACGATTTTAGAAAAGAATACAAAACAGATAGTTCCACTAGGATGAAATGATTATGGTTGATATTTTTCCCCATGAGTCTTTGCAAAATATATCTACTATTGCTTTTTATTTTTATAATGAAAATATCTCTCATTCTTAAAAAAATACTACAAATTGTGAGAGAAAGTTCTTGGTTGATTCCAAATATTTGTCTAATGGACAAATTTCCACTGAATATAAAATATATATCACCCACAAATAACCTAATAATGTAAAACAATACAAAAACATCATATATTCCCACTTCTTGGGAATATATCTAGAAACAGTGACAAGTTCTCTTAACATTAAAATATATATCACCTATAGTAATAAAGTCCCTTCCTCTTTTCACAGTTGTCATTGAATCCTAATAGGAATACTTATCAACGTAAATAGTAAAAGCTTGTTAATTTGTTATCTATTTCCATATTATGACCAAGACATAAGCTTATTTTTTGCACCATGAAATAGTTAGATCAAGACCTATACAAATTAGATCTTTATTTTTAAGAATCCCAACATAATGATTATATTCCAAGTGTAACAGAACCTTGCTTGGAAATATTTATAAGGTTTATCTTAAATTAGTGTATGCATATGGAATTAGTAAATCTGCATTTAAAAATTCAGACTTTTTCATTCATTTACATGATGCTCTCTAATTAGCCTAATTACTTAAAAGTATTAAACATTTATAGGTTTAAAGTTGTTTCATGGCAGTTACTTCTTTTATTTAAAATGAAAACACCCCAAAAGGCATTATGAAATACTTCAATAAGTGTATTTCTTAATAAAAAGAAAACAAAACTCTTAACTTTTCTTCATTCACTGTTTGATTTTAATTAATTTATGTCAGTGAGGTATAACACTTCACATCAAAGTACTACAAAACAGTATGACATGATATGTAATGAGTATATGGTTCCAAGTGGGAATTTAATTAATTTATTAATGTTTAGCTTAAAAACTATAACATGTGCCAGAGAAATTACCTAATTCATAATTTATCTAATTTAGTAAATACCAATTCTGCAAATTCTTCGTTTGTGAGAGTTGTGATCTACCATTCATAGCTGTGATTGGCAGTTGGATACAACTAAACATTCTATTATCAAACTTATATTTATCTTCATAAGCTCTTCAGTGTGAAAACTTATTGCAGTTCCCCTTGAAGTCCCACATACAGCCAGTTATATGCAATACACAGAATACTCAAATTTACCTCAAGTTTAGCATCCAGTTCAGCATCAGATGCCACCACGTGCTCATCCTCTTTTTTTCCTGTTGCTTTGATAAAGACCTGTTTAGTTTTCCAGTATTTCTTTTGCATTCTGCTGACTACTGACTGGTTATCTTCTGGTCTGGGTTGCCCAAAGGAATCCATGGAGTGACTACAATGAATAGACTAAAATTAAACTTCTTAGAAAAATCTTCTCAATAATAAATATCTATTTAGCTATTTAATCTAATTGACAAACTGAAAAAATACTAAATAGGATATTAATGTTCACAAACATGCTAATGCTTTGTGTGAGCTAAATTTATGTTGTAACTTTATACAAGAAACAGGCAAAAGATTAATGATACTTATACTAATTTCAATTAGGTGACAAAGATAATAAAATTTATTATTTTGCAATTATGTCTGAAAATATTCTATTTGACCTATCTCTATTTGTAGATGTTTATTAGTTTCTGTTTGCTTTTGTAATTATACTGTAAAATGAACAGACTTATATACTACTCTTATACACTACATCTTTATGTACTACTGTTTCCCTAGGAAAACTTTCTATAGTTATAATTGCTATGTAAGACAAACACACATTTAATAAATATTCTCAGATATGCAAAGATTCAGATACATACCCTTTAAAAATCACTCAAATATCCAATAAATCAACAAAAATAAAGACCTTCTTTATAAGGTATAGGAGAAAGATGTTATAAAAGAAATAGAGATGGACATTGTAAACTGTAAACATAAAAATTTATGTCTAACTGTTCTTAACATGGTTACCATGGCTATATAAGGAAATGCAAATGTGAAAAGTATTTCTTAAGGAGATGTGAAAAAAAGAAATAATAAGAGTGTTACTCTAAAGCCCAAATTATTCCAATGAAATGTGGGAGTAGGAACAAAAGAGAGATACTAAAATATGTGACTCATTCATCACTTCCAGGCGTATCAATAGATACTATTGTATTCTTCATGTTGGTAAAGAAAGAGAGGTTCACTTTCTTTTTATTTTGAAGTAATTACTAATTAAATAAAAATAGCATATCTAATTTCCAAATTTCTAGGGGCAAAACAAAAGAGCTAGAGAAACTTTAGCAAAAGCAAAAGACAGGGTGGGAAAAGCAGGAGTAAGGCAACACAACACTGTATAAACCAAGATGGTGGAATAAGAACAATATTATTTAGTATGATAAATGCCAACTTCTTAAATACAAAGAATCTCAAATCATTAAAAAAATCCAAAATCCAACTATATGTTATTTGAGAACCATCTAACAAAATGACACAGAAATAATAAAAATAAAGGTATAGGTGAAGAGATACCAAGTAAATACAAAACAAAATGAAATCAGGATATGATATTATTAAAGTAGATTTTAATAAAAAGTATAAAATAAAATAAAGATAAACTATGGCATTCCCAAAATGGCCATTTTTCCAGATATTCTCTGGATATTCTTTGGATATCCTCCTAGATTCTTGGGCAGTATAGATTAGTCACCATTTAATTGTTGAGCCTTATATGCTATCCTGGATAACTTGGCTGGATATAATTTGATATAGAAATAGAGAAAGAGTTTAATCTTGGGTACGTAGGGAACTTGGAATTGATATAAGCATTATACTGTTCTGACACATAGAGAGTCTTGAGGGAAACTTGTAATGTTTTTCTTTCCTTTTCCTTTTGTTTTCTTCTCCTTTTCCTCACAGAGTCTTGCTTTGTCACCTGGGCTAGAGTGCAGTGGCATCATCATAGCTCACTGCTATCTCAAACTCCAAACTCCTGGGCTCAAGCAATCCTCCTGCCTCAGCCTCCTGAGTAGCTGGGACTACAGGTGCACACTACGACGCCAGGCTAATTTTTGTATTTTTACTAGAGATGGAGGTCTCGCGGTTGCTCAGGCTGGTCTCAAACTTCTGAGCTCAACCCAATCCTTCTGTCTAGGCCTCTCAAGAGTGCCAGGATTACCGGGCCTGGCCAACTTGCAATTTTTCTTTCCCATCCAGTTTGTCTGCTTTTGGTTGCTTTCAACTGCTTTCAAGTTCTCCCCTCCACATCCCATTTTATAATTGTTATCAGCAGGAGGGTCAGTCTGATTGTATGACAAACTGCTAATCTCTTCTACTAAACTGACTGCAGGCTTAGGCCTGATCAATTAAGAGAACAAAATACTAAAAAATTTATTCTAAGTGTTCTAATTTTTTTGGCAGCTATTAAAAATAGCTTGACTTCTTTTTCAGATAGTTCATTGTGTGTACAAATGCTACTGACTTTTGTATGTTGATTTTATATCCTGAAACTTTACTGAATTTGTTTATTCTAAGAGTTTTTTCGTGGAGTCTTTAGGGTTTTCTAAATATAAGACTATGTTGTCTGCAAACAGAGACCGTTTAACTTCTTCATTGTTAATTGGAATGTCTTTTATTTCTTTCTCTTGCTTTAACTGCTCTTGCTAGGACTTCTAATATAATACTACGCCAAACAGAAGTGGCGAAAGCAGCCATACTTGTCTTGTTCCTGATCTTGGAGGAAAAACTCAACTTTTCACAATTGAGTATGATGTTAGCTATGGCTTGTCATACATGGCCTTTATCATGTTGTACATTCCTCTGTATCTAATTTGTTGGGGGTTTTTATCATGAAAGGAGGTTGAATTTTGTTAAGTGCCTTTTTTTGTATCTATTGAAATAATCATATAGTTTTTGTCTTTCATTCTGTTAATGTGGTATATCACATTTATTGATTTGCATATGGTGAACTATCCTCCCATCCCAGGGATAAATCCCCACTTGTTCACAGTGATCCTTTTAATGTGCTGCTGAATTCAGTTTGCTAGCATTTTGTTGTTGATTTTTGCATCTATGTTCACCGGGGATATTGGCATGTAATTTTCTTTTCTTGTAGTGTTCTTGTCTGGTTTTGCTATCAGGGCCTCAAAAAATGAGTTTGGAAGTTTTCCCTCCTCAATTTTTGGGAAGAGTTTGAGAAGGACTGGTATTAGTTCTTTAAATGTTTCGTAGAATTCAGCAGTGACTCCATCAGGTCCTGGGGATTTTTTGTTTGTTTTGATTTTGTTTTTGTTTTTTTGATGGGAGACTTTTTATTACTGATTCAATTTCCTTACTCATTATTGGTCTGTTAAGATTTTTAATTTCCTCATGATTTAGTCTTGGTAGGTTGTATGTGTCCAGGAATTTATTTCTACTGGGTTACCCAATTTGTTGCCATATAATTGTTCATTGTAGTCTATGATCCTTAGTATTTCTATGGTATCAGTTATAATGTATCATCTTTCATTGATTCTATTTATTTAAGTATGTTCTCTTTTTTTCTTAGTCTAGCTTAACGGTTTACCGATTTTGTTTATCTTTAAAAAAAACCCAACTGTTATTTTTTTTGGTATTTTCTATTGTTTTTCTAGTCTCTATTTATTTCTGCTGTGATCTTTATTATCTCCTTCCTTCTACTTGGGCTTAGTTTGTTCTTTTTCTAGTTCCTTGAGGGGTAGCATTAGGTTGTTTATTTAGGATCTTTCTTCTTTTTTGATGTAGGTATTAACTGCTATAAACTTCCCTCCTCAAGCTGCTTTTGCTATATCCCTTAAGTTTTGGCATGTTGTATTTCCATTTTGTTTCAAGATTTTTAAAATTTTTCTTTTAATTTCTTACTTGACCCATTGGTTGTTTAGGAACATGTTGCTTAATTTCCACATATTTGTGAATTTTCCAAAATTCCACCTATTATTGGTTTCTAGTTTCATACCATTATAGTTAGAAAAGATACCTGATTTAATTTCAGTCTTCTTAAATTTGATAAGACCTGTTTTGTGGACTAAGATATGGTCTATCTTGGAGAACATTCCATATGCACTTGAGAAGAATGTGTATTCTGCTGCTGTTGAACAGAATGTCTGTTAGGTCCATTTGGTCTAAAATATAGTTCAATTCCAATGTTTCCCTATTGAATTTGTCTGGATGATTTGTCTACTGTTGAAAGGGGGGTATTAAAGTCCCCCACTATCATTTTACTGATGTCTGTGTCTGTCTTCAGATCTATTAATATTTGCTTTATGTATGTTGATTCTTCAATGTTGGGTGCATACATATTTGAAATTATTACCTTGAAGACTCAATCCCTTTGTCATTATGTAATGACTTTCTTTGTCTCATTTTACAGTTTTTTGAGGTAAAGTCTATTTTACCTGATAATTATATCTATCCCCACTCTCTTTTGGTTTCCATTTGCACAGCATATTTTTTTCCATCCTTTCACTTTTAATCTATGTGTGTCTTTTAGAGTGAAGTGAGTCTCTTGTAGATGCATATAGGTAGGTCTCTTTTTATTGTTTTTGTTTTTTTACCATTCAGCTACTCTATGTCTTTTGATTGAAGAATTTAATCCATTACATTCAAGGTAATTATTGATAGGTAAGGACTTAGTACTGCCATTTTGTTAATTGTTTTCTGGTTGCTTTGTAGATCCATTGTTTCTTTTTTCCTTCTTTGCCTTCTTCCTTTACGATTAGATAATTTTCTCTATTGGTATGCTTTGATTCCTCACTTTTTATCTTTTGTTTTTCTACTACAGGTTTTTGCTTTGTGGTTACCATGAGGCTTACACAAAATATAGTTATAACAGGCTATTTTAAAGCAAACAACTTTGATCCCATAAAATAACTATACTTTTACTCCACCCTGTCCCCATATTTATGTTTTGATAGCTTGATTTACATCTTTTTATATTGTACATCCCTTAACAAATTAGCTATTTGTAATAGTTTTGCCTTTTAACATTCATAATAAAGATATAAGTGATTTGCACCATTACAGTGTTAAGTATTCTGAGTTTGTGTACTTACTTTCACCAGTAATTTTATAGTTTTTGATGAGTTTGTGTCACTCATTAGCATCCTTTTCTCTCAGCTTGAAGAACTCCCATTAGCATTTCTTGTAAGATAAGTCTGATGGTAATGAACTCTCTCAACTTTTGTTTGGATAAGTCATTATCTCTCCTTCATTTCTGAAGAACAGTTTTGCCGAGTACAGTATTCTTGGTTGGCATGGGCTTTTTTTCCTTCAGCATGTTGTATTTATCCTACTCTCTCCTGGCCAGTAAGGTTTCTGCTGAAAAATCCACTCCTAGACTTATTGGAACTCCTTTATATGTGATTTGCTTCTTTTATCTTGCTGCTTTTCTTTGTCTTTGATTTTTTGACACGTTAATTATATATCAGTGTAATCTTATTTGGATTGACTCTGGAGACCTTTGGCCTTCCCACACCTGGGTATTCATGTCTTTCCCAAGATTTGGAAAAATTTCTGCCACTTATCTATATAAGCTTTGTACTTTGTTTCTTCTCCTTCTTAAATTCTTATAACTAGAATATTAGCTCTTTTGAGCAAATTTTATAATCTTTAAATCTTGTAAACTTTCTTCATTCTTTACTTTTTTCTGACTATATATTTGCCAATAACCTGTCTTCAAGTTCACAGATTCTTTCTTCTGCTTTATCAAGTCTGCCGTTGATGCTCTCTATTGCATTTTTCATTTCATTCATGGTATTGTTCAGCTCCAAAATTTGTTTTTCTTCATAATTTCAATCTCTGTTAAATTTCTTATTTTGGTTATTTATCACTATCCTGGTTTCACTGAATTATTTCTCTGTATTTTCTTGAAATTCATTGAGCTTCCTTAACACATTGACTGCTACACTAGAAAAAATTTTTTTCCTTGGGGCCATGGTGTTTTATTATGAAAACAAAATAAAAACTTCAAAAAACAAAACAATTCTTTCTAATTTAATGAAAAATTTGTTTTTTATTGTTTTCTATGCATGAGTTACAAGCAACTTGAAAAATATTTCTTGCTGCTCCCAACATGAAGAGATGTGAGTTACATATGCTTCACGAGGCCCCAGGCTCAAAAGTAGCATAAGTTAAATACAACTCATATGGCAGTTAATGTGTTAAAACAATTATTTTGAACTCTTTCATGCAGTTCATATGTCTCCATTTCTTTGAGGTCAGCTACTGGGAGATTATTATGTTCTTTTGGTGGCATTATGTCTCCTTGATTTTTCACATTTCTTGTTGCCTTGCATTGATGTTTGCACATTTGGTGGAGCAGTCCCCTTTTGCAGACTTTATGAGCTAGTTTCACTGTGGAAAGATTTTCCCCTATGGTGGTCAGGAATGTAAGGGAACTTGTCGGGTGTGGTGCAGTGGTTCTGGCACCAGTGAGGGTGTTAGCTGTGTAATCTCTGTGCAGCTCTGTTAGCTGAGTATAGTGTTGATGAAAATTGCCCTGACCAACAGCAGCCAACGTTGTGGAATTTTGCAAAGGTGGTAAGGGTTGTTGGTGGCAATGACTGCTAAGTACCCTCTGATCTATTTTTCTCCCACCAAAGAAACTGTGTCTGAGAGGATCACTCTTGGCTTTGTTGCCTGATGAGTAGCACACATGGAGTGACCACGGAGCATGAGGCCTGCAGAGCATGTGTGGTGGGACTATAGCTCTGAGTTCCCGGGCAGTAATGGCATTGGTGCTGTGATGCAGGAATCCTTACTGCCATAATGATGACAGAATACAAGATGCAGATACTTGTGAAGCAGCTGGGGGAGTTGAGAATGGGAGCAAGGGTAAGCACAGTGTTAGAGTATGTTTAGGGTAGGGATGGGGCCAAGATCTCTATGGTGGCTGAGCTGGTACCCAGAGTGAAGTTACATGTAGCAAAAGCTTGGCTCCAGGGCCCATGTGAAATCTTTAGCTATATACTTTTGACAAGTGGATATGATATAGAACATTTCCCACTTCCCAGAAAGATCCCCTGTATCCCTTTCTAGTCAGTCTCTACCCTTTCAGAAGCAACAAGTGTTCTGATTTTTTTCACCTTAATTTTTCCTAGTTAGTTCATTTTTTAAAATTGCTGAATAGTATTCCATTGTATGAACATACCTCTATGTTTCCAGTTTTTGGCCACTGTAAATAAAGCTGTAATGAACATACCTATACAAATATTTTTATAAATACCTAGAAGTAGATTTGCTGTGTCAGTGCATTGGTATGTACTTAACTCTATAGGAACTTGCTATTTTACATTTCTATTAGCAACATTTAAATTTTGCAGTCCTTTTAGTTTTATCCATTCTAATCATGTGTAGTGGTATTTCCTTGTCTTTAATGTGCATTTCTCTAATGACTAATGATGATGAGCACTTTTTTATGTGCCGATTGGCCATTTGAGTATCCTATATTGTAAAATGGAAGTCTTTCGCTTGTGGTAATTTTGGGCTGTCTGTTTGAGTTGTAGAGTTCTGGGATTTTGATTGGAATGGCCCTGAATCTGTAGATCAATTTGGGGAGGACTGGCACCTTAACAATATTGAGTCTTTTAATCCATGAATATCATATGTATCTGCATTTATTTGGGTCTTTTAAAATTTCTCTCAAAAGTTTTCTAGAGTTTTTAATATAGAAGTGTCACACCATCTTTTGTTACATTTAGTCCTAAATATTTGATGTTTGTTGATGCTATTATAAATAGCATACCTCCTTGTCTCACCAAATGCCTTTCCATCTATATATTTTATTAAATACTACACAAAATTCCATGCTTTTATTTCTCAATGTTACCACCATTGCATAAAATGTTGAGGGTCCCTGAGGGTACCCAATAAATGGCATCCTTTTTCCCCATACTAGTCTAAACAAATTAAGAAATTAATAAAGAGTAGTAGTTGGAAGCCAAAATATCACTTTCGTTACTGACTGATCTATTTAGTGAGATGAAATGAAGGAACATTGAATGGGAAACACTTTAATTTCTACCAACCTACAGAAACCGAATTCCCAGATGCCAGAATGCCAGGGCCTACTTCTTTTTTGCTCTGTCACCCAGGCTACAGTGCAGTGGCATGATCATAGCTCACCATAACCTCAAACTCCTAGGCTCAAGCAATCCTCCTGCCTCAGCCTCCCAAGTAGCTAGGACTATAGATATGTGCCATCACACTCAGCTACGTTTTTAAAATCTTTTCTAGAGACAGGATCTCACTATGTTGCTCAGGCTGGTCTTAAACTCCTGGCCTCAAGTGATCCTGCCTCCTCGGCCTCCCAAAGCATTGAGATTACAGGCATGAGCCACTGCATCCCACCAAAGTAGCTACTTCTCTATTAAGAGCTTAGCATATTTGTTTCAGCCCCATTCACTACTTTGTGTTTTATTTTGTTTCTGGTCCATGTTTGACATTTGGAAAGTATATATTTCAAGATTCCAAAGAAGTTGTAATGGTAATGCCAATATCAGCAATGTCAAAACACAAGCATAACAGTGTTTTATTATCCAAGCATTGTTCTTTTTTTGTGGCTTTGTATTATTCCCCTCTCAACTTTGGATTTTGAATTATCCAAGTTTATTATTAGCCATGCTGTCTTTTTTTTCCTGACTACTATGAGTTTAGAGCCATTCTTACTATGCTATCTTAAATAGAAGTCTCTTTTATTTCTAGTAAAATATAATTTTCAAAATTTGAATACAGTCACCACATAGAACACCTTATTCCTTTTTTTACACTATAAAATATTTAAAATTTTGAGCTATCTCCTGGATTTGGAGTTTAAATCTTACAACAAAATAAAACAAATCTTAGAATAGTTTTGTACTCACTTATGTCTCATTACTGTGACATCACTGAAAAGCAGGGAAAACAGACTGATGTTAATGTGCAAACTGAAGCACTGAAATCTCCTTGAGAAAAATAATCTGTGAAGACTTCTGACTAAATATAACACTACTGTTTGATGCAATTAAGAAAATACATTACAAACGTTGCTGTTTAATATTAATGTAGTACTCCTGATTACTCTGGCTCTCAAGCCATGAATTTTCTTACAAACTCAATCAGCATTCCTCAAAGAGTCACAGTTTATAAATGATTCAACTCTGGGGGGAAAAATCGGTAGGAAACACTCTAAAATGTCAACAATGGCTCTCTCTGCAGTGGAATCATGGATGACAGTTTTCTGTAGTTTCCAAATGTACTATAATTAACATGTATAACTAGTTTTTATATAACTATTATAAAAAATGTCTACTTGATTATCAAGCCCAGCTATATTTTTTTGGTTTTATCTTTTTATATTTGATTATTACTATGCAACACTTGCAAGCCCTTATCTAAAAGGGATTCATTCATTATCGAATATACATTAAGTGCCTATACTTTATATAGCAATCTGACCTATCTGAAATATGATTAATAATCAGTACAAATAAAAATGTCTGAGAAGTTAAAATAGTTATTGCAAAGACTGTACTAAATCACATGTACTTTATTTGTAAGGGAACTTTTATCCCCCTTTCCATATTTCTTGACTGAGTGGAGCTAATTTATCCAAAGTCTTAAAATTGAGGAATGTAGTTCCTTTTTTTTAACCTCTTACCCACCATTTGTAACCTAATCAGTATGAGGCAAAAGTCTTTGTGTGACTATTCTTAAGACTCAAACTTTCCAAGGTCTAGACATGGGGGAAAGAAGAATTACAAGACCACTGCTCCCATACATATCCTCCAACAGCTCTCTCAATAATAAAGCTGATATTGTTATCTCTATCTGTCTAGCTCCTTTGGTTCCAGTCTCAGGAGGGGGGAAAAATGAGGTAAGAGGTCTTCTGTATTGGGCTTTGTAAAGTCTCCCAGTGGCCAGGAAATTTTGTATTTTCCCTGTCTAGAGACAAGGCATGGCTATGGGGAAACAGAAATAGCAAGCTGGTAGTCAACCTTGCATATAGGTCCAAAGTAGACTAATCATAGATATATCAGCATTGACTTGCCTTTGGAGCCAATGATTAACACATACTATGGAAAAGGGCCTAGAGAGAGCATATGAAAACTATGGCATCAAGCAGCCAATTACTGAACAGAGATCATAGTAATCAGTATCCAGTTTCCTATCTCAGACTCTAAGGCAGTTATTCCAATTGCCACGTAACCGAGGAGGGGGTTAAGATGACTCTACTTGCACCACTCTTCAGCAAAGAATAGGGCAGAATAAAATTGCCCCTTTCAACAATAAATAACATGCAAAATAATAACATGAAAAAGTAGAATTGCATGAAAAGGAGGAAGAAACATAACATGAAAAAGAGGAAAAAAAATACACTTGAAAAAACTGCTCCATAAAACAGGTTAAAGAAAAACTGCCGTACATGCAAATAAATAGTACATAACACCATATGACAGATCAGAAAAGCTGAAGGAAGGAAAAGAGATAAGGAAAGAAAAGAGAAAAAATTACTACAGAACTTGAAACCACGTTAGAAACAACTACAATTAGAACAGACACTTCAGATAACCAAGGTAATACGATGCATGACGAGTCTAAGAAAATAATTCAGAATGAAGATCACCAGGTACAAGTGATTAGATTTGAACAAAGTGGTTACAACAAAGATGATAGGACAATTGATATTTATTATAAGTAATATTTTGGACTGAGAGAGACAGACACTTGGAACAGCCAAATTATTCAAGTATATAAAGCTAAAAATTAAAAGGGCTCATCACGTTCCAGGAAAATTAAGAGAGAATGAGCAAGACAGATATATCATGGAATGTTGCTGAATTTTAAGAAAATACAAAGAATGCTATCAGCATCTAGGTGAAGAAATAGGGCCATCTACAAATTAAATAATTTCTGCTGGCATCAGACATCTCCTCAAGAACAGTAGATAATGGATAAAAGTGAGTACTATGTACACGGATGAGGAAAAAAGAATATGACATGGGATTTTCTATTCAGTTGTAATATAATTATAATAGGTATATAACATTCCATTGTATGGACGTGCTATATTTAACTGGCCTATTACTGATAGATATTTAGACTGTTTCCAGATTTTATTATTTCAAACCATGCTGTAATGAACAAACTTATGTATTATTATTTAAAATATATGCAAATATATTTATAAGACAAATTCCTGGAGGTATGTGTGAATCAAAAGGCATATGCATTTCAATTTTTTTTCATTTTGCTAGGTTGTCCTCCATAGAGATTGTACCAATTTTTATACATATCAGTAATGTAAGACCATTCTTATCCACCACAATCACCAACACATAAAGTTATTATTAATTTTTTCATCTTTGCCAATCTTATGGGTAAAAATTATTTTATGGTAAAATAATACTTTACAATTATCTTACCATATTTCATAAACTGCAGACATCATTTGAAAGGTACACCATTATTTCATGTACCTCTCAAATAAAAAAAGAGCTGCAAATTTATGCTTTCGAATCATCAATTGTTAGATGCATTAAAAAAATCATTATTTCAGAAATGATTTCAGAGACATCAAGGTATAAAAAGTTGTTCCTTAGGATCAATGAAATATGGTATTTGAATAAGGTTGACTGTCTAGAAAAGTTTTTCTCATATATGCAAAAATCAGGAATACAGCACTCACAAACCCCTCCTAAAACAAATAAAAACAAAAAACAAAACAAATTTGAAGCCATAATCCATACAACTAAAATATAATTAAAAATAAAGAATTTATCAAATGGAAAAATGGTAAAAAGGGTTAGCAATGAGCATTTAATTCAATTAAATCTAAATATGATTACTACAAATAAAATGAGTTAATTGTTATTACTGTTAAAATAATAGGTACATAATGTAAAAATAAGAAATATTTGATGAAAATCCTCTGGGATGAAAATTCCAGATTGTGCCATTAAAATAGTACAGAAATGTTAAGTACAATAATCCTTCATCTTTCATGATAAATGACATTTAATAAAATTCAAAATCCATTTCTGATATTTCAAAAAGAAATCTTTCAATAAAGCAGGAGGCTGGGTGTGTATATTTTGTAAATATATACGTGTTTCCCCCCTCCCATTAAAGTAGAGCCATGTATTCCTGTTTTTTTTGTTTTTTGTTTTTTGGGGGTTGGTTTATTTGTTTTGAGACAGGGTCTCAGTCTGTTGCCTGGTCTGGAGTGCATGGCTCTACCTTAATGGGAAGGGGGATACATGTATATATTTACAAATGCCAGTATGATGCTTAATGGCCAATGGTAAAACACCAATAGCATTCCCACTAAAGACAGGAACAAGATCAAGGAAGGTCACCATTATTCTATTATTTAGCATTGTTCTAGAAATGGTAAACAATACAGTGGGATTTTATTAAAAAAAAGAAATGAGACTATTGAAAATGAGGAGGCAAAATTATCATTTTACACATATGATATAATAGTACACCTGAAAAACTTAAGATACTGCATTAAGAAACTATTAGGAGAAATAAGATATTTTAATAAGGTAGCTGGTTATAAAATATACAGAATCAAACCATTTTCCTATTGATTTCCAAAAAATAAATCATTCGAAAATTTAATACAAGAAAAAACTTATCCTAATTAAAATTCCTAGAAATAAATTCAACATCACATAATTTATATGAAGAGAACTAAAAACACTACTTCTCTGAGACAGAAGACTTGAAAAAGAAAAGATAAGCCTTGTTCTTGGATAGAAATAATTAATAAAATAAAGAAGTCATTTGTCTCTAAATCTACTTGTTCAATGTAACAAATCAGATTACCAGGGGTTTCAATAAAGCAGGAGAATTGTTTGCGATTCTTTTTTAAAATACAAACTGAGTCCAAAACTCATTTGGAAAAAAAATATAGGAATATCCCTGGAAAATAAGAGTAATAAGTAGATTTTTAAACAATATTAATTAAATCAGTATTGTACTAGACCTCCGTTTCCACTTAAAGTTGTAAGAGACCATTACTCCCATCCTAACGATGAGAATAAACCAAACAACCTTCAGAAATATATGAGTTTTTTCTTTGTTTGCTTGTTTTGTGAGATAGAGTCTCACTCTGTTGCCCAGGTGGAGTGCAGTGGCATGATCATAGCTTACTGCAACCTCAAACTCCCTAGCTCAAGCAATTCTCCTGCCTCAGCCTCCCAAGCAGTTGGGACTACAGATGTGCACCATATCCAGCTGCTTTTAAAATTTTCTGTAGAGATGGGGTCTTGCTGTGTTGCCCAGTCTGGTCTCAAACTCCTGGCTTCAAGTGATCCTCCCACCTCAGCCTCCCAAAGTGCTGGGATTACAGGCATGAGCCACTGCGCCTGGCCACATATGTTTTCTTAATGTGTATCAGAGAGCTGAGGATGCTAAAAAAACTAACGAACTAAAATTCAGAAAATGACTGGCCCCACCTAGGACTGAAGAGATCCTTCGTTACTTTCTTGGCAGAACAGCAGGAAAAGGAGAAATCTGCTCAACAAAACAATGGAGGCCAAAAGACAAAGGAAACACACCTTCAAATCCTAGGTGAAAAAAGTTGCCCAAGAATTCTATATCCATAAAAATATCCCTCACAAATGAAAGCAAAATAAAATTTCAGACAGACAAAAACTGAAAGAATTTGTCTTAAGCGGACATACACTATAAAAAATGCTAAACATTCTTTAGGCAGACTGGAAATGACAACAGGTAGAAATTCTGTTCTACCCCGAGTATATATTTACCCTTTTTGGTTTCAAGAGAGAAACAAAAAAGGTAAATACATTGATAAAAACAAAGAAATTTTTAAAATTATATATATATACACACACACACACGCACACACACACATACTTTTAAATTTCACTAAAAGATCATTGGTTCTTTAAAAATAATAAAAAATATATACCATCTGTAGTAGTAAAATATATGACAGCACAAAAGGTGAGAAGATAGCAGTTGGAAGTATAAATCATAAGATTCTTATATTGTAAATTAAGTACTAATATTTTTCATCATAGGTTGTTATTAGTCCCAGACACATATTGCAATTTCTAGCACAACCAAAAAAATAACAGGAAGAAGAAAAACTAAAAAGTCAAGAGGGGAGAAAAGAAATTATATATATATATATATATTTATATACATAATTTATATATAAGTACATAAAATATATATTTAAATTCAGTTCACCCAAAAGAAGACAGAAAAGAGTACTAAAGAATAAGTGGGAAATTAGAAAAAGAACACCAATATGATTAATCCAAACAAATTAAGAGTTACACTAAATATAAATGAACTATATAACACCATTAAAAGGCAGAGATTATAATACGGGATAAAGAAGTGCAACTCAGGTATATGTAGTTTGTAGGAAGGACACTTTAAACTTAAATACACAGATGAGTTAAAAGGAAAAGGATCAAGATGCACTAGGCAAACACTTAGTATATATTAATGTCAGACAAAACAGACTTCAAGGTATAATATTTTCAGAGATAAGATGGAAGTTTCATAATAATAAAGGGGTCAATTTATTAAGAATACATAGCTATCTTAACTGTGGATGTTACTAAATAACAAAGCTCCCAAATATAAGAAAAAAACCTGACAGAACTTAAAGGAGAAATAGTCAATTTACAATCACAATTAGAGACTTAATACTTCCCCCCAGAGTAACTGACAGAATAAGTAGACATTAAGAAGGTTATTAAAGTTTTAAGGAACACTCTTAACCAACTTGACCTAACTTGACATTTATACACCATTCTACCCACCAAGAGCAGAATATGCATTTTTCCACAAAGATAATTACAGATCACATGCTAGACAGAAAAACTAAAAGTATAGATCAAATACAGACTCTGTTCTCTGACTACAATATTATTACTTTAGAAACCAAGAGCAATTCTAGAAAATTTCCAAATATCTGGAATTAAAATACATATTGAGATAAAAATGGATCAAAGAAATCATAGAGGAATTCAAAAATATTTTAAACTAAATGATAATAAAAGCACACCTAAAGTTGTAGAATGCAACTAAAGCATGCTTAGAGGAAAACTTATAGCTTTAAATACCAATATTAGAAAGGAAAAAAAGGGGCTGGGTATTATGGCTCATGACTGTAATCTTAGCACTTTGTGAGGCTGAGGTGGGAATGCTTGAGGTCAGGAGTTTGAGACTAGCCTGGGTGGCATAGCAAGATCTTGTCTCTACCAAAAAAAAAAAAAAAAAAATCTCCAGGCATAGTGGCCCATGCCTGTCATACCAGCTACTTAGGAGGCTGAGGCAGGAGATTGCTTGAGCCCAGCAGTATGAGGCTACAGTGAGCTTATGATTGTGTCACTTCACTCTAGTCTGAGCAACAAAGTGAAAGAAAGGAAGAAGGAGGAAGAAGGAAGATGAGGAGCAGGAGGAGGAGGAAAGCAACAGAGTGAAATGAAGAAGGAGGAAGGAGGAAGAGGAGAAAGAAAGAAGAAGAAAAGAAAGAAAAAAGAAGGTATAAAATCAATTGTCTATGATTTCACCTGAAGTTAGAAAAAGAACAAATTAAACCCACCGAAGAAAATAATAATAAAAATAAGATTAGAGCCGGGCGCGGTGGCTCACGCCTGTAATCCTAGCACTCTGGGAGGCCGAGGTGGGTGGATAGCTCAAGGTCAGGAGTTCGAGACCAGCCTGAGCAAGAGCGAGACCCCGTCCCTACTATAAATAGACAGAACTTAATTGGCCAACTAAAAATATATAGAAAAAATTAGCTGGGCATGGTGGCGCATGCCTGTAGTCCCAGCTACTCGGGAGGCTGAGGCAGAAGGAT